>RXID01015733.1:0-194615 GCA_005019695.1 Trichopus zeylanicus subsp. travancoricus | reverse complement strand
AGGGGGAGGGGGCGAGGGGCGGAGAGAGGAACTCGCGCTGGTTTCGTGTCCGAGCCCAAGGGCCATGCGCACTCGCTGATTTATCGGCACTCTATCGCTTATCTCGCGCCCTCACCGACCTGACCCGTACTTCCGCAAGATGAAGCCGACCTTACACTGAGGCCAACACTATCGCCAATTTGATTTCGGCGTCAGTATCGATTTCTGTCAGATACTGTTCACGTACATAATATTTTTTACGTAATTATTCATTATTTTTTTAAATTTTTAAACATATTATAATTTTTAAATTTGAAGTTAAAAAATAATTGAAATAAAGTTAAATTTTAGTCAAAATATGATTTTCATTTTAGATATTCGATATATGATTATACTTCAGAACCGCTGCCACGAGACCGTGCAGAACTAGTTGTTCTGGCTCATATGTCTACAAATGCTCGTCTGAATCATCCAGGTACTGAATTTGTAGTTCCACACCCAGATGTTCCAAACTCAACTGATGATGATTATAATTATTAGTTGTATTATCTTAAAATTTATAAAATTATGTATGTGTGAAGTACATTTTAATGAAAAGTTAAATGTGCTTATGCTAATTTTAACTTTTAATCATATTCATGTTATTTCTTATATGTCTTTTTAATATACTAATATATATTAAAAGTAGACAATATCAGTGACTAACTATCAAAATTAATATTAATTAACTAAAATAATATTTAATATTATGGTAATATTAAGTATAAATTCATTCCTAATTTTTCAAATTTTTCCAAATTTTTTTTAATATTTTATCATATTTTTAATTTGAAGTCAAAGTACAATCAAAATATAGTCAAACTCTGGTCAACACCCAATTAATAATTTTAAAAAATCTTTCGGCCGAAACCGAAACGGCCGAAACTGAAACCGAAACGGCCAAAACGGCCGAAACGGCCGAAACGTATCGGTTTCGCTGGGTCCCGAAACCGAAACCGAAACCGAAACGGTAAACCTTGGTTGAAACCTTGAAGAATTTCGAGATAGAGCAAGATATTCACCTTCAGGAGTCAGGACGAACCCTAGATGAGGCAGCTTCACATTGGGTGCATAATACCCTAATCCTCTACAACGACGACAATTGATGGGGTTTTGACAATCCAAAGCCCAGAGACCCCGATCCAGACATTTAAAGCATTGGAACTGAAGGTCGTAATCTGTCATCATCGTTTGCTCGAGCTTGATTCGAGATTTTCGGTGAAAAAAGAACCGAGATATTTTCTGTAAGAAGAACGTCCTCAAAAGATGCTGTGAAGTGACAGGCATTGAAGGGATGTACCGACAGTTTAATACGCACTCAAAGTCAATGTCAAAATTAAGAGTAGTGAATTATTTTTATAAACTAATATTTTTTTTATTAAAATTAAGATTTCAATAATTAAAATTCAAAAAATTATTTAATTTTTTATAATAATTTAATTTAATAATAATATAAAATAATAAATATTAATTTTATAAAAAAAATTTAAAAAAAAATTGACCTAATCCTAACCCATTCCAAACACAGTCCTAGGCTTTTGAGAGTTGGGCCACCTGAAGTAAAGAATTCCTTTTCCTTCGAAAACTGAGCCAGCGCGGAGCTCTATTCCCGAGATTCCAAGGTCGTCGAGGATTGGGGAGCACCATCAGTGTTGAATCTAGCCAGATCTCCGATAGCAAAAGAGATTATCATCCCTCCTCAAATTATTATCCTCTGTTCTCATCTCAAGTAAGAAGACAAGTTGTTGGTACCTTGCCTTTTCATTATTTTTTATGTTAATAAAATTTACTTAGCCTAATTAATTAAAATATCAAGTCCAAGTTATGGTGATCCGAGTTTAAATCATAGGTATAGTATATATAAATTTAAAATCAAAATGTAATAAAAAATTTAATAAAATAATTTGATTGAAATGAGAACTAATTGATTTTAATTAAATAATTAAAATATATTAATTTTGATAACTGTATTCGAAAATAGAAATTTAAAATATTAGTTTTATGTTTCGACCATCTAAATACGAGGCTTAGGGACTGTTTTGGTTCGATTCTGATTTTAAGAATTGTGGAATCGTGAGAATTGAATGATTCCGGAAAATTGAGATAATTGAATAATTTCAGTGTTTGAATGAATATTTACCATGGTTCGCTGTTTCGGCCGAAACCCGCGCCGAAACCCTAAATAACGTTTCGGTTTAGGGTTTCGGCGCCGCAACAAAGAGGGTGGCGGCTGCGGGTGCGTGCGGGCGAGGGCTCGGGGCGGCTGCAGGCGACCGCGGGCGAGGGCGGGCGAGGGCCATGCACTGCGGGCGACTGCGGGCGACTGCGGCGTGCTTAGGCGGCTGGCAGGCCGCGCTGGGCGGGCACAGGGTGGTCGAGGCAGCCGCAGGGCGCGCGGGCAGGCCGCAGGGAGCGCGGAGCAGCTGCAGGGAGTGCAGGCCGTCGGCGGCGAGCGCAGGGCTCCGGCGGCGAGCTCAGCGCGTGCATGGTGAGCGCAGCGTGCGTGGGGCGAGCTCAGCGCGCACGGGGAGACCGCAGCGTGCGCGGGGCGAGCTCGGCGTGCGCGAGGCGACCGCAGCGCGCACAGGGCGAGCTGAGTGCGCCGGTGGCGAGCTCAACACGCGCGAGGCGAGCGCAGCACCAAATGACAATTTATTGTAATCTTTTCCTTCTGACGTATTTTTTATTATCTATTTTATGTTCATAAATACTGACAATTATAAGATAATTATTTTTGAAACAGATAATGGCAAATTCGGATGATTATATTACAGTTCCAGACCAAGTGACACTGCAAGTAGGAAGAATAATTATGTCAATTCTTCGTCAAAAACTTATATTTTATCGTAAAATGATTCCACCTTCGGCCTATAATTTACTTGGACAAGCCTTAATTGAGCAGACATTATAAGACCATGGAAGAGTCAATGATCAAATTTATCGGCCCTCTCAACAAGGTTCACTTCATGCTATCAATCAGCATCTTGCCGCAATTTCCCCTGAACACTTCGCACAGTGTGATATTTATTTTTCATGGGTTATTGGACCACTTTTACTATGTGTTGTCAATCAATATGGTTATCATTTTCATTTTGGACATTCAATGTATGGTTATACTCTAGAACCACTGCCACGAGATCGCACAGAGCTAGTTATTCTGGCTCGTATGCCTACAAATGCTCGTCTGGATCGTCCAGGTACTGAATTTGTAATTCCACACCCAGATGTTCCAAACTCAATCGATGATGACTATGATGATTAGTTGTATTATCTTAGAATTTATAAATTATGCATGTGTGAAATACATTTTAATGAAAAGTTAATTTTACTTATGTTAATTTTAAAATTTTAATCATATTCATACCATTTCTTGTATGTTTTTTTAATACACTAATATATATTAAAAATAGACAATATCAGTGACTAACTATCAAAATTAATTTTAATTAGCTTAAATAATATTTGAAATTATTGTAAAATTAAGTATAAATTCATTCATAATTTTCCAATTTTTTTCAAATTTTTTCTAATATTTTATCATATTTTTAATTTGAAGTCAAAGCACAGTTAAAATATAGTCAAACTCTGGTCAACTCCCAATTAATACTTTAAAAATTCTTTCGGCCGAAACCGAAACTGCCGAAACTAAAACCGAAACGACCGAAACGTATCAGTTTCGGCCGGTCCTGAAACCGAAACCGAAACCGTAAACCATGGTATTTACTGTAAGGAATTGGAAATTGATCAATCCATAAATTTTAAATTCCGTTATTTAGTTGACAAATGGAATTGATCAATTCTATAAGTTGTTAAATTCTTGTGTTTGATTGACACCGGAATCGTCGGAGAGGACGGATGACGAGGACACGCTGGAGCTGGAATCATCGGAGAGGACGACGAGGACGACGACGACGCGTTGGAGCACGGAGGTCTTCACTCAAGAGCTAAAATCGTTACAGAAGATGACGCGGACGATGACGACGTGCTGGAGCTAGAATCATTGGGGAAAACGATGAGGACGCGTTGGAGCTGGAATCGTCAGGGAGGATGATAAGGACGACGACGATATGCTGAAGCACAGAGATCTTCGCTTAGGAGCTGAAATCGTCGGGGAGGGCGATGAGGACGACACGCTGGAGCACGCTACAATCGTGGAGGATGATGATGAAAAAAGTAGAAAAACAACTGAAAAGGACAGGAAAAACAAGAAAATAGAGAAAGTTCGGCAGTAGGACTCACGCAAATTCCCTCTGAAAAGTTTATTTTCCAAAGCTTTAACCAACGAAAACAACGAAAAATCGGGACAGTTAAGAATCAGCTCATTCTCTCAATTTGGATTCCCGGAATCGAACCAAACACAGAATAAAAGAAATTAACTCTTAATTCCATCCGTTTCCCGATTCTGAGTTCCGGGAATCGAACTAAATACACCATTACGGGAAAAGCAGAAAACGTAAAATTATTTCATTCCAAGATTCTGGTTCGAAGAAAGATCGGACAGAAGACCCGAGGAAAAATTTTCAGAGGAACAAAAGTGGGAAAACAAACAAGTGAACTGCCGAGTCACATCGCGAAGCCGAGTCACCGAACACTTCACTCGCTCCAGTACTCCTTCTCATCCGGCTTATCGCCCTCGTCCTCGTGCCACCCCTCTCCGATCTCCACCTCCGCCCGCTGGAACCTCATCACGTCCTCCATCGCCGCCCGCCGGAACATTCCCACGTCTACCGCCCCCGCCACCATGTGGTAGCCCCTTGCCTTCAGCTCCACCGGCCCATCGTGTGGCAAGGCGAACCCGCCCAGCCACGGCCCCTCCTTCATCCTCAGCACCTTCCCCTCCGCCTCCCTCATTAACGCCCTGACCTTCTTGTTCCCCGGATCCCACAGCATCCCCATGCTCGCGCTCAGATCCAGCGGTCCCATCTGCACGCAATCCACCCCCTCCACGCTGGCGATCGCTTCGATCTCGCCCACTCCCTTCTCCGTCTCCACCTGGACCATAATCACCAGCTCCTCCTCGCACCGGGAGAGGTAGCCGTCGTCGACGCCGTAGCCGGAGGCGCGGACGACGGTGTGGGCGGCTCCGCGCACGCCGCGTGGCGGGAAGCGACAGTAGGAGACTGCGAGTGCGGCGGCTTCGGGGGTTTCGATGGACGGGAACATCAGGCCCTGGGGCCCCAGATCGAGGGCTTTCTTCGCTAGCGCCGCGGAGGACTCCGGGAGGCGGATGACGGCGGGGGTGCGGGCGGCAGCGAGCGCCCGGAGGCAGGGGAGGGCGTCAGAGATTCCGCCGGGGCCGTGCTCGAGATCGACCACGACGTAATCGTATCCAGCGAGGCCCGCAATCTCCGCGAGGGTCGGCGAGGAGCTCAGGAGGAACATGCCGTAGAGGGTCTCGCCGGCTGCGAGGCGGGATTTCAGGTTGGCGTCGACGGAGTTCGGGACATCCATGGGCGACGCCGAGTAACTGAGGGGTGGTAGCGAGGGTTTGGAGATGGAAATGGAGATTGGATTAAGGTTCCGGTGGAATTTGGGGAACAGAAGGCTTGGGGGAAATTGGGCAATTAGGGCTTTCGGGGAGAGGAAGGAGGGTTTGGGCCTGGCGGCGGCGGAGATGGAGGAGGAGGAGGCCGCCGCCATTGTTCTGCAGGGAGAAACTTGGAAGTGGAGTTCCGGGGTGAAGCGTGGGAAATGGGTTTGGGACACAGACGCAGAGAGCTAGATGGAAGGGGTTGTTGGGCCGTGAACGGTGGGCTTTTGGGCCTGGCCTTTTTTCATCGGCGAATTTGGATAAATGGGAATTTTGCTGCGCAGATATTTCGGGTATAATAAATTTATAGCTGATAAATTTGAGATATGCTAAACCTAACGTGGCAAATTAGATTTTAAAAAAGGTCAAAATTATTTTTTGAAAAAAATTAGATTCAATTGGTTTTCTGGGAAATATTCCCGCGAAATTTTAATTTTCGCTTCATTTTTGCAAATTGAAAGATGAAAGGATCGAAAGGGAAGGAGGAATATCCTAACTCTCCATCTCTACCACCAGTTGAGATTCGGAGGGACAAACGGGTCCCGAGCTCAGATTATTTTCTCTCTGCTATATATCCTCATCTCCAAACCTCATCAATGGTTTTGGATTTATTTTTTCTCATCCTCTCTTTGCTAAATCTCCTCAAGGTCCCACCTTGTTGTAGCCAAAGGAAGAAAATGCTTGCTTTTTCTTCTTTGACAACAAGGCGCTGTCTCCCGGCGTCCTCTGGCATCCGATCCTCCGACTTCGGCCGTCTCTCCAGATCAGAAACACTGCAACCAAACCCGTCAAGTCGCCTGGTATTCTGCTTTTCTTCGCCCTACGGAATGAACGGACTAAGAAAGGTTTAATATTTAGTGATCCAAATGCTTCGTGTTTTCTTTTTGGTTGTTTGTGCGCAGCTGAAGCGGACTGGAAGATCAAGCGTGAAATTCTACTTGAAAAAAGGGTAACTTGCGTTGTCTAAGTTGACTCTGTGTTTGACTATTATCTTTCAATTCAATTTCAATGATTTGTTTTTCCTAGTGAACATTGTCTAGAAGTAATAAGCCATGGATTCTGTGTAACTTGGAGAGGGAACATGGTCAAGTTTGAATTTATTTAACTCTTTCTTTCTTGATTGTTACTTTCACAAACTCTGCCTGGCTATACTCATGATTTACGTGCTATTCATGTGTTTGAGTAATGTTTTTATATATGATTTTAACTGCGTTTAACCTTAATCAACTATGTACTTCGTCATTGTTCTAGACCGGTCATTTCTTACTTTATAATTCAGTAATTAGAAAGTGTTATCGTTACAATAGGAGACTGAAAATGGATGCATGTATGGTTGTTAGACATATTCAGTAGAAATCAAGGTAAGCATTTCACCCTCCAAATATGCTCTTCATATACTCCAACAGTTAGGGGCCATTTGGGTGCTTGCATAAGATCTTCAGTGGCATTAGAGAAGTTGTGGTTCAGAAATTTTAGTAGATGACTCAGAAAGAATGAGTGGCAAAGTTCTTGTTCTTTTTGGTGGATGATTCAATCAGGTATGCCTTTCTACTGTTTTCATTGCGTGATGTCCAAGTACCATTGAACTTTAGTTGCAGGCTTTCCCTTTTAAATATGTCAAAACAGCCTCATCAAGTATAACATGGTCGATCTAATCGAAATGATTATTTTGGCTGTTTTAGGTCTAATTTCTTCTTGATATATCTGTATTATTGGTTCACCAGTTTCTTATAGACCTTGTGTGGGATTATTCAATTTTTTATTTTTCGTTAACTTGTTTGATCGAGTAAGATGTTGATTTTTCTATCTATATTATTCTTATTTGCTTCAGGTTTGAAGTGCTGAAGTCAAGGAAGCTTTGTCACGTTTAAGCATTGCACACGGGCTTTTTCACATTTTAATGTGGAATGCTTTTAATTTTAGAAGTTTAATTGCCTATAACACATTTAAAATTGGGTTTAGAAGGACCTTGTATATTTCAGTTTGTTGCAAGTAGGGACTAACATTCAGAAAAGTCACACCCATCAGGTGCAATCAATGTGCAAATCTATAGGCTTTATAAAGGAATGGATGGGCATGGGATACACCAAGACGCGTTGCATTTGCATTTTTTGGAATATTTTTGGGCACAGAAGAAAATCCTGAGTTTCTACAAAATATCTTAATCAGGACTCTAGCAAGTGATGTGGTTCATGTCATAGTCCTCTCATCAATGAGCTTGACTGTTATTGGTGAACAGCTGTTGAATCAAAACTTGATAAAGATGCTAAAATAATTTTAGCATGCTCTTCGAGGGGTACAATGAGGCCATCACAAAATCTGCCAGAAGGTAAGCAATCTATATGCGTCATTTTTATCGCGCAAACTTTGATATATATTTTGTAAGTTGTTTATGTATCAAGATGAAGATCGTTGGAGACAAATTAATCTGATAAGAGCATGGTGAATTTATATATGTTGGTTGGAATGTACAAAGATTAAAAATAACATTATATAATCTAGACAACTTACTAATTTTACTTTTTAAAATTAAAATAACTCTGTGATTTAGAATAATTTGATGAGTAATTGCAATTTTTACTTTGAAGGACGCAGTGAGACTATATGTGAGTAATGGGAGTATTTTAGGAATAACTTTGTTTTGCTTTATTTTTGCTTTTGGTATGTAGGTCTTTGATAGCAGCATATTTTGTTGGTATTGAATGGATATAAAAATGTTTATCACTTGGATGGAGGTCTATATAAAAATGTCTCAGAAGACGAGTAACATTTTAGATGTAATCAAATGTATTATATTATATACGACCATCAGTTACTACTAATCAAGAAGCTCTCTTAGCATTGTCTTCACTCTTCAGACTTGCATATTATTTTCGAATAGAGTTGGCATTTAGTTCTCGAATAAATTGAGTAGTATTATGTTTCGAAATTAATAATTGAATGCATTCTTCAGTCTTCTGTTCTTTATGTTTTAGGGTATTTGACCCTCTACTATCCAATGCTTCTGTGTGATAATTCAAAAATGATTAGTGACAGATTTTCATTAATCTGATGTGTTTTTGGTATTAAGTTTTAATCCAAACTAAAACTTTGGACCGAAAACTTAAAATGTTATTTGAAAATTTTATTGTCGAAACAATTAAAATATATTAACTTTGGTGGGTGGAGGAAGTGATTCCAAAACAAAACTTCGCTGATTCTCTATGAAAATTTGAAAAGTGGGATTAGGGGGTTAAATGCGACTATCCAGTTAGAAGAAGGAAAAGTATCCTGATTCCTAATGAACAACCGATAGGCCATGGGCTTCATCCTCTTCATCCCACGTCTTATGCCTCCACGAGCAGAGCAAACTCTCACTGTCGAACCAAGAAAGAAGGGTTCCGGCGAGCAATGCATCCAACTACTTTCTCCCACATCAACTGCTTTTCCATCGCCGACACTCTACCACCATGTCCTTTCTCATCTCTCCTTTAGATCCCCAACCTCTTCTTCCAAACCCCAACGACTCCATTTCCTTCCGGCGCGGTGTGGCGTCGAAGATCCCTCGCGCACCAGGGACGAGGAGTTGTTTGGCAAGGAGCTATTAGAAGCAAAAGCAATGGTAGATGAAACACTTGACATTTTCTATCATCAAACGCTGACGAAGTAAAATCTACAATTGTTTCATTAGTAATTGGTTTATTTGTTCGTGTGCCAATTTTTTTATACCAAAGAACCGCAAACAACCACCATTGCTATTATGGAACTTCATTTGGCTGATATTTCTGTTGGTTGTGCGTTATTACATGGGGTCAATTTCCGGTACATGATCATAAAAGATTTGGATAATTTCTAGCTCAAAACAGTGATGGAATCATCAAGCTACAATTCTTTTTACCTTCCTTCCTGTTATTTTTGTGACATTTGGAAGTGAAGTGATTTTATTGGAATTGCAGAGACTTACAATGTAGAGTCTGGGAAGCCTATTGAAGTTCAGCATTGGCAACTTGGTTTATAGCTTGGTTCACGTGTCGGAAAGCCTTTTTGTATTTGCCTTTTCTGCCATTGCATTAAATTTTTGCTTGAAGATGAGGTTTTTGAGCCACTTTCCTGTTAGAAAGCAACTATCTGAGCCATATAATATTTAGAATTGTTAATATACAGGTTTCTTCTAGTTTTTCCCGTAAATTGTTGTTTGCCTTAACCTTACATCTGCATCTCATTTCTTCTTATTTATTCAATATGAAAATATAAAATAGTCAAAGCCAAATTTCACAGCAAATACATCAGTCTGATTAGAGTTCTAGTTCAAGCAATCTGACTAAGAACATAATTCAAAAGGATACATAAACAATTTCATTCCATGCATGTCAAAATTGTTCTTATAATAACTAGAAATCACGAGACAACACCAATTAACTCTTGGATAAATACATAGAAACCTTACATGCCACATGGACATCAAAATTTTAATTGGTACCAAGATCAGCGCTACAAGATATCGCAGGCAATTCAGTTGAAATCAGCACGTCTTCAAAATGAAGTAACTTTATTCCAGGACAATCTAGAATCCCTGCAAGTGGGGCGAGTCAGCTGCTACATAACCAACACTACAAGTCCTGAGATTACAATATCTATGTGTTAATTTTTTGAAAATTACAATGAAAACAACCTTTAAGATGTCTTACGGAGATTTAAGGGTCTTGTTCCTCAGACTGGCTATTAACAATACGAGACATTATTTTAGATATCTCCAAGATAGCGTTTTGGACCTGCTCATCATCTGGTTCCGAGTGCCTTGAGCTTGGGGCTGATTGTATTTCCAATCTGTAGCCACCCTTTGAATTCTTCATCTTCTTAGATGTTGATAGCGCATTCTCAAGGTCAGCCTGTGTCACTGCTCTGGGAGTCTGCAGCAGAAATAGAAGTTTCAGCCATGGCATCATAAGCTTCCCATAAATTGATCAGATTACACAAAGGTAAGATAGTAAAAAGAAATAACATTTAGTTGATAAACTAATAACTAACCAATGAAACAACAATATGAACCAAAATCTCTAAGCCTAACATAATATTCCCCATGAATTCCAAGAACTCATGACCATAAAAAATCAATAGCAGAAGGGATTCATTCTTACATGTGTAGGCTTCCCATGTTTTTCATCCTTCAGTAAATCCCTGACGGGAAAGTATGCTGCTTGCTTGCAGAGTTCAAATAGATCAGAACCAGTGTAACCCTTGCATAAACTGGCTACCCGGTGATAATCAATGTTGTTCTCTATCCTTTCTCCCTTCATAATCACCTTCAAAATTTCTGCTCGTTCCTTTTGATCAGGCAGGCCAATTTCAAAGGCCTGGGGAAAACGCCTAAGAATTGCCTCATCTAGTTCTGTTGGGCGATTTGTGGCAGCCAACACCATGACACGGGCATTTTCTATTTCACAAAATAACAGAACAAGTTCAATAAGAATTTATAATTTAATCAACTATCTCAAATCAAAGAATATAAATGGATAACAGAAGAAAAGGAGCACAAATGGTTTCCCACATAATTAGCATAAAAGGCTTACATCATCAACCAAGCCTATCCCATAATAACAAGCAACCTATTAAGCTTGTTTACTTTCTTGAGGTTCTTTGAAACACAAATAGTTTAAGTAATAAAAGGCACCCATGCCTCCAAGAAAGCAATGAATGGTTGCATGCATCCGCTATTTTAATTATCCAGGGCAAACAATCAATATGTAAAGTTACAAGTGAAGCTTAGACCTTCGTATAGAAGGGAATTGCAAAAGCATATTTGCACACATATTCTGTCATGGTTTTATTTCTAGTTTCATACAATACCGCAAGTGTTGTCGGCTTTAAAATAAACAAAATTAAGATTTATATTCTGCTATAAGAACATCATCCGTTGAAACCTAGTTTTTTAATAGGACGTGACAAATTACAAAATATAATTATCATAACCCAGCACAATATAACAACAGAAAATGGCACAACATAACTCATATTAACACCAAAAGAGAAGCAACTTCTAAATTTAGCCCAAAGATGAGAGAGCATAAAATACAAAGAAGGAATTATAATAATAAAAGAAAGACAAGTAATCAAAATAAAATTAGTTACTGGTGCTCACGGTCTGTGGTGAAACCATCCCACAGGGACATAAACTCAGTTTTCATGTTGGTCATAGCCTCATGATCTGTAGTGCGACGCTGTCCCAAGAAACTGTCGACCTCATCGATGAAAATAATAGCAGGCTGGAGCTTATATGCCAGGCTGAAGACAGCAGCCACTGAGGAAAAAGAAAAAAATCTCAATAGAAAGCTATAAGAATGTTATAGCATTTTGAGACAGTATTAAACATTAAAATACAATCAAGTAAAAAGGTATTCAGGACATAGAGTTTGTTGCTATGCCATATCAATGCAGAATTACTAACAACTCTGTCAAAATTAGCCACAAGGAATGTGCATAGTGCATTGATAATACTGAAACTAACTAATCTACAAGTCAAGAATTCTGTGGAGACATTGAGAACCGCCATTGAGATCAAGTTCACATCCAATATACCAGAGAATTTCACATAAGTCACCATGGATCAAAAGTTCTTTTTCATTCACAAAACAAGCAAAAAGAAACTAAAGAGAAAAAAAGTAAAACAGACTTCTATCTATTAAGTTATGTTAGAATCGAACCACAAGCAGCACTTAAGAAAGCAAAGGAACAAGGCAGACTCATTCACAAAACAGACAAAATATTTGTGTATTAACCAATTAATAAACATACATTAGTCTTGGTATCAGACAGCAATTACCTTTTCATACTCTAGAACTTTCTCAAGCATACTCAGTGTGAGCTCAATTATTAAAGGTAAACATGATAAAGGGACTGACCAAGTTTCTGAGCATCGCCAAACCATTTGCTCATCAAATTTGATATTCTCACATTGATAAAAACAGCTCCTGATTCTTTAGCTATAGCCTTTGCAAGCATTGTTTTTCCAGTCCCGGGAGGCCCATACAACAGAACTCCCTTCTGAGGACTAAGAAGCTTTCCATGTGAGAACAATTCAGGACGACGTAGGGGAAGAATGACCAGTTCATATAATGCTTGTTTAATATGTTCCAGACCTCCAATAGATTCGAATTCCACATCAATATGATCAGGATTTATGACATCACATGCTATAACATCCTGCAATGTTGTTAAATAAATCAGGAATCAATGAAGAAACAAGCAATATCAGAGCATCTATAAAGAAACTAACTGTTAGTAAACAAAAAAGACGATAGGCTAGTGTTACACAGTTTCCAAATCATGGAAACAGTGATCAACAACAAAACCTGAGTCATGGAAATTGTGTGAAAAAAATTTAATAGACTTTTGTCAGGCTGCCAACTTGCACAAAATTTCACAAATTTGGTTATAAGTTTCTGGAAGAAATCAGTTTTGGGAAGCAAGCAACTAACAACAAAATATCTACTCACTGCTTGCCAGTTGTGAAATTTGATATGCACATAAAAATCAACAAACTAATTCAATAAGCTAGGGGAGAATTGCAAGCATGGGTGACATATAAACTCTCTAACTGTCAACATATGCCGACTTCCATGGGTGATCATTGATTTTTGGCCTAAAGAAAGAGTTTCTTTCTATATAAATAAAAGAATAATCGAACTAAAAAAATGCTAAGCCCCGCATGATACTGAAAAACATGCAGCAAGAAGATTCCACCCTTCAGCATATTCGTATTCTAAATTCACCATCAATTTAGTGAAGAACCAAGACAGACATATTACTTCTCTCAGCAGATGAAAGTTGTTTTCTTTCAGATGATTTCTCATTCGAAGCAACAAATCTATACCTTCTTGGGAAACATACACCAGAAGAAAAAGAATTTAAGACACTTTATTTTGTCAACTAAGCACCATTTCTCATTCGGTAGTCATGCTGAAGCCTAACACCCATATGCAAATTCATAAAAAGCCAACTACAAAAAAGAATACAGAAGGAAAGCATATCAAGAAACGAACAAAGAGTAATGTGCTGACAACCACACAACAGCAATTCACAGAATCCGAGTATCAAACAGCAATCAAAATGCCCAAGAGCAGTTCGAAACCCTAAATCCGATTAAAACCAAGAGAATCGGAGAACGAGGGGCAAATGGGACCTCGTAAGGGGTGGTGTTGATGAGGGGGCGGCCGAGGCGCTTGGAAATCTCCTTCTTGTGCTCGAGGGCCTTCTTGGAGGCGGCGCGGTTGGGGTCGAGCTGCCGGAGCCCCACGAAGAGCACAAGACAACTCAGCGCCGCGCTTGCAGCGTACAGCAGCAGCTCTTGCACGAGCCTCGTCTCGCTCGAGCCGCCCATCCCTGCCTCTCCTCCTCTTACTCCTCTCCTCGGTCGCCGGAGACGATGAGAAAATTGTTCGCTTTCTTCCCGAAAAAAGGGGATATCGAGATGGGCGATTAGGGCCCAAGACGCGAGCTTTTGCTGGGAACGAGCCACACGCGACTATTTATACGCGACTCGGTCGGATTAACCAGAAACCGACCTGCGAATTACAACAATTTATGAGGTTAATCTGCAAATCCTAACGTAATTATCAAGATTAACATACTAATTGATTTGGATGATTTCCATGTAAATAATAGCTATTCTACTGTTGATGGAGTCTACTATCCATGCTCAAAGATAATAATAGTCTACCATCCATGCTCAAAGATAATAAAAGTTTACTAACTGTTAAATATTAATTTAATGATTATATTAATCTCCTATATATTTAAAATTATTGTTTTTTACTTTTAAAGAAATAAGAAGTACAGTTTTTAAAAAAATTGATCCTTCACTAAAATACACGGATAGCAGGTAATCGTTATGGTCGCATAATTCGGCTGTTTTTGGGAAAAAATTCCGAATAAATATCAACTCACGGCGTCTTAGTGCCAAATTATTCCACGAATTATACTCTGAAAAAAAAATTACTATATGCGAATCATTCGTGAATTTGACAAGTAATTTTGCATTTTTGCTGCTAATTGGATTAAGCTCAATTTCAATCGGTTAACCCAAATCAATTTCCCAAAAAAACACAATTATAAAACCATAATGTCAATTCTCTAAACAAAACAGATTAAAACCGAAAAAACCAAAAGCCCACTTTGTGGCCCATGCAGCAGAAGAACAGTCAAACCCATTCCTAAGCGGTCAGGTGGCACAAGACATGCGACTCCCGGAAGATCCCGATCTGGTCGGCGGTGATATCCTCGCAGCACTGCGCGTTCAGGTGGTGATATCCTCGCAGCGTCTCGTCTGTGACGCACTGCAGCCGAACAATGACAGGTTCTTCAGCCCTAGGCCGCGCGCGTATACCAACGACCTCAGCTCTTCGTTGCCCCCGTCGCAGCCGGCGGAATGTCCACCTCCTTCACCTTCGGGTAGCTGCACCCACCCACCCCAGGCTCTCACTGCTCAGCATCTTACAATTCGCTACACTTAAATTCCTGAGTCCCTCTCCCAAGAACTCCATCACGGAGTCGAAGCTCATATCGCTGAGCTTCTCGCACCCGTTCAAGGCTAACTTCCGGACTGTGTTGGTATTTCCTATGGAATGCAAGAAGGCGGCCAAATGCGCGTCGGTTAGTGAACTCATGTCCACCAGCGCGATCTCCTTGGCTTGCTTGCGTCAGTCTCCGATCCATAAAAGAAACAGCTAGCTCCGTGACGGAGTTGCACTTCTCCAGCGTTATTGGCAAGCTGAGGATAGCTTCGATGGAGTAGATATTGCTGCGGCGGAGCTCCGACAATGTTGTATTGCGCCAGCATCAGAATCTTCAAGGTATTGCAGCAGTTGCAGAGTGCTTGCATGAGACCCCGAGTCGTTATTTGCTTGCCATCTTCCAGCTTGAGCTTAGCCAGGAGATGGATTTGCCTCTTCAGATTGAACAGATTCGCATCGGTGAGAGCAATGCAGTTCTGGATTTCCACTCTCCTTAGATCGGCGCGTTGGCGAGGAGGCAATGGAAAGGAAACATCGAAGTTTGCAACTGTTAAACCAGGACAAGATCTGAGAACAATTACCTTGATCTTCTGCAACTCATTAAGCCAAGTGGTATTGTTTTCTGCTACGGCTTTGCGAGCAGCGTCGCGGATCTTCATGGACTGGAGAGTAAGATTCATCAATTTATGCAGCTTGGAGGCTACTGCGATAACTCCGGTCTCGACGACGGCATAAAGACAGTGAAATAGATTCGAGGTTGGCGGCATTGTCAGAAATTGCAAAGAGAGGCTTGTCTCCAACCCCAGAGGACTTAACAAGGGACAGGAAGAAGACCTTTTTGCAGTTCCTGGCAATAAGGAGTTGCCCGTCGCCGCCATCGACACCAAACCACGAGAGAGCGAGGTTCTCCAATGCACGGCAACATTCGGCAGCGGACACAAGGCCAGCGTCCGTTATATGGTTTCAGCTCGAAATAGTACAACATTTGATCATTGAAAACCCTTTGCCGACGATCCACAGCCCGAAATCGGAAATATCCTCATGGCGGCGAGCAACGCAGTGACAATTAGTGTTCCCTCCACAAATCGTCAGCCCTCTCACGGCCCCTGGGCGGGCTTTGACCGCTGCAACCGCAAGCGACATGTCGTTGACATGTCATCTTCAAGAACCATTGGTGCTTCACAGTTGCGGCGGCTGTCGAACTCAAAGCCACCGTCTTTGACCGCCGCGAATTCATGGCTGCATATTTCGACCTGAAGCTTCAGCGATTTCGAACAAGTCGCAGCACAGCGGACGCGGTCGCCACGATCAGGAAATGGTCAAAATGAAAATAATAGTCGACGGATAACTATAATGGATTTTGCAGCATCCAATGGTACGCGTCGAGATCCATGTCCCTTCCACAAATGACGCCAAAACTGGGAGACAAAGTGTTAAATACTTGCATAAATATCTACGTAATTAAAAATGAATTCAATAAAAGTAAGAATCGAATTGTATGTCATACGATCAAATCTATCACATAATTAGCACAGAATATATACAACTATTATGAAATGAAAAATAAAATTAAAATAAAATGTCAAATAAAAAGTTGTGACAAATAAAAATAATAATCAATAAGCATTTATAATAAAATTTGTAATATCGCATGTATTGCCACTAATTTTATGCCCATTTAACTAATGCTGTCAAAAATGGGGGCACATGGCTTGTCTGTAAACCCTAAAAATTTCATTGAGATATTTCCCAGAAAAATAGGTCCAAAGATCTAAATAACCGACACAATCAGGTATCCCAGCTCAAACGAAGCCAAGTGTTCTTCGGTGACCAACCGGCGAGACAAGTTCGCCTGATGGAAAGGTAAGATCCCTGGGGCGGTGTTCCCCTCGCAGGATTTCACGTTCAGCGCCTGAAGCCCGCACCAACGCAGCCCCCACAGCCCCTTGTCGGTGATGTGTTGTCGGTGCTGCGCCAGCAACACACCACCGACAGCCTTTTCAGCTTCCTTCCCCTCCTCGTCGCCGCAATGATCAGCTCGTCGTCATTGATGTCGCAGCCCGACAAGTCCATCTCCTCTTAAATTCAGGCAATTGTTCAACAACCTCACTAGGCCGGCCCCTACCCTTCAGCTTCTTGCAGTCCTTCACTGCAAGTCTCCTCAGCTCATCTCCCAACCACTCAATCAATTCAAAGAAGCTCTCCATCCCTATCTCTGTGCAGCCGCTCAAGTCCAGCTTCGTCACGATGGTCGTCACAATCTCCTCTAAAGTTCTCACGAACTCGAGCAAATACGCATCTGCAAGTCGAGTCAAGTCCCTGAGCGTGATTTCCTTGGCCTGCTTGCCCAAGTCTCCAATCCATTTGAGGAATAGTTAACATCGTTGCATTTTTGTAGCGTCAGCATTTCCAATTGGGGATAGCTTTTCTCGAGGAGATGTTGCTGCGGCCGCGCTTCGATGAGGCCACATTGCACCAGAGTTAGTATCTTCAAGGTCTTTTTGCAGTTGGACATCGCCTCCATGAGCCCCCAAGTTTTAATCCAGTTACAACTTTCAAGCTTGAGATCTTCCAGCAGACGTGTTTGCTTCGTCAAATCAACGAGAACGTGTTTTTTAGGGAGCTGCAACTTTGGATTTCCAGTTTGGTTAGAATGCCGAAGCGGAGCGAGACGAAAGGGAGAAACTGAAGTTTGCAGCTATTAAACCATAGCAAAAGTTGAGAAAGAGGCCCTTTGAGTTTTTGTGATTGGCTAAGCAGAGTGTATCCGCGCTCTGTTGGCCCCTGAATTTCTTCCAAGCTTACATCTTCTATAGAAGCACTGTTCTTAGCTATGGCTTTGAGAACTTGGTCGCCAATCCGACCAGAAGAAACGCGCACAGCCTGAAGGTTTCCAGATTGATGGAATACTCAGAGATAGCGAAAAGGGAGTCGTCTTTGACCTCCGGGTACTTGAAAATGATTAATGACTAGAACTTGGAGCATTTTTTGGCAATAAGTTCTAGTGCTTCACCGCCGCCGATCGCTGAGTCGAAGATATCTAACGATCCTCTAGCGGGGCAACCGTTGGCGATGCACGCGAGGCCTTTGTCTGTGACATGACGACATCTCAATATAATCAAGCTCTTGAGTCTTGCGTATGCTTTACCTACGATAGAGAGCCCGATGTTGGTGACCGTTTCATGGTGCGGAGAATTCCCTGAACCAGCCAGACGTGCTCCATCGACTGTCACCTCCACCATAACCCGAGGGCAAGTGGCGACCGCAGTAGAAGCTAAGCTCATGTCATTGTAGATATGTTTATTCATTTCAAGGTTCTCATCGCCGGCTCTGTTGTGGAACTCGGGGTGTCGCAGTCGTACCTGGAGACCAAACCACCTCCAGCACACGGTGGTGCAGCGGAGACGGTCGCGTTTTTCCGGCAGGAAGCTGAAAATGTGGAGTATACACTTATCCGGCAACCCACTGGTCAGATCCTTCTCGACTCTCGACTCCTTGTTGGCCATGTCCGCTATTAAGCACATAGAAAAACAACAATATCAGTGTAGCATTAAAATTGGAAATAAATGATAAAAATTGCGACCAGTTGTGATAATTTATGAAGGCATATGACCAAAATAGAAAAATAGGTTACTTCCATACAAAAAGATTCAATAATTTTCTTTTTATTGAAAGACTACGAGCTCAGTTTTGTTTATTGGGCATATATGTCGTTACATACTCAAACCTAAATTAATGAAAATTACTTAAAATATTAAAAAAATAAATGTAAAAATGAAAATTTAAATCCAAGTTATATTAATCTAAATTAATAACTTTAATCATTATTCTAACTTTTATTTTCAATATATATATATATATATATAATTAAATTTTAAATTAAATTATTACGAAAATATTTTGGTGTCGGACAAAACTTAAAACCTCGTTTAAATGCAGCCTATATTCATTGTACATTTTGCATATTTTGTATTTGTATGTGTCAATATTTTGCGATAAAAACTCTTCTTTCAAGATATTTCGCTTCGAACCGGAGCGTGGCATGAGATCTGGTGGTGGTCACGTGCAAGCTCTCGGACTTCTCGGGAACACGTGCTCGACATCGTGGCGAAATCTAGACGGCCCATGTGGACGACCGACAGATCTCGTATCTCTGCTTTTTCTTATCTGCTCTCTGGCGCCATCGTCCTCCCTCGCTCCAGTCCGGACATCCATGGCGACCGTCTCGCGCTTGGGGCCTTTCAGCCTCCTCCCCTGCCCCACTTCTCCCTGCAGGACCCCCAAATCCACCACTCCTCACCTCCTCTCCGTCCACACGCCTCAGCTTCCCGACCTCTCCTCCAAATGCCCAAATCTCCTCCTCACCGCCTCCTCCGCCCTCACCCTCCCCTTCTTCCTTTGCCCTCAGGCAACCCAAAATTCTTCTCCTTATTCTTCTTGAATTTTTTCCTGAATTTGTTGCTGATTTGATTTTGGTGGTAATGAAGGATGCGCTGGCGGTGGGAGGGGAGTTTGGGCTTCTGGAGGGGCGGACAATGTCGCTGGTGCATCCTATCGTGATGGGTGGGCTCTTCTTCTACACGCTCTACGCTGGCTACCTCGGCTGGCAGTGGCGCCGCGTCCGCACCATCCAGGACGAGATCAACGAGCTCAAGAAGCAGGTCAAACCCCTCGCCTCCGCGCCTGCCGCCGTCACCGCCGGATCATCCGACAGCGCAGCGCCCCCGCCTCCGCCGGCCGCGCCGTCCCCGATTGAGGCTAAGATCCAGCAGCTGACCGAGGTCTGTGTGACTGTGCCTGTACACTAGATTTCTTCGAGACTGTTGATCGTGTCTGTGGAGTGATTTTGGTTTTTTGTGTTCTGAAGGAGAGGAAAGAACTGATTAAAGGGTCGTTCCGGGATCGACACTTCAATGCTGGATCGACACTGCTGGGATTTGGGGTTCTTGAGGCTGTTGGTGGTTGTGTCAACACTTGGTTCCGCACCGGGAAGCTCTTCCCTGGGCCTCACCTCTTCGCCGGCGCAGGTATGGTGCTGAGACTCTTATATGGTTCTCAAATTTTACTTTGTACTGTATTTCAATCCCCTGGTGAATGACTTTGTTGGAAGATGATGGTAATTTTAAGGAAAATTTTTTTTGTATACTGCTGTAAAATTTTGTTTATTTTCTTTCTCAAATGCCCGTCCAAATTTGTTGTATTTCCTTGAAAAGTTTTGTTTCCTTCTCAAATGCCCTGAAGTTCATTTGACAAAGAAATAGAACTTTTCAAGTGTATACATAGAATTAGAATTTTTACAAGAATATAAGGGAAACATCATGACTTTGCAAAGTTATAGAGAAAATTTTTCCTGATCTTAATATTTAGACTAATATTCAACTGCCCATTGTTCAATGATTTGAGAATTCACCCATCCTTTTTTTTTTTGTAAAATTAATTGAATAGAAAATATCTAATTAGCTGTGAATGCTCTAATTTCAAACTTGACTTTTTTCAAGCCATATGTTAGCTCTTCAACAAGCGGTTTATGCACGTTCAATCAAATGTATTAATCTCCAACTTAGTTTGCCGCATTATCACTTTAGATGACAAGCATGTGTTACTGTAGGCTTTATTCAAAATTTCTTGGAAGTCTATCAGCAAACGTGTCCTGATTGTGGTTCACTGGGGCTTTGTCTTGATAAGTCTTGGATGTAAATCATAAGTAGATTGAGTTCTTTGTTTTAGAGTAACCTCTTATTAGTTGTCTCATGCTCCATCAAGGTTGTTGGATGGTTGCCTTCTTTGTGCTTAATACAAGAGCTTGAGATTCTTCCATTGTTGAATTGCATGCTGGCAGATCTTCCAAAACTGCACTGCATGCGTAGGGATCCTTCTTGCAAAAGGCTTGTCAATTTGCACAGGATTTTCCTTCAATAGTTGTTGCCTCTAGGTGAGCAAGGGGAAGGTTTTCCAAGACTCCAAGTAATCGATCAACTCTTTTGGAAATCCTTGCTCAAGTTATCACGAGATAAACAAATGGGCAAGTGGTTTCCCAATTTCACAGGGCCTGGATAGCGTATTTAAAACCAAAAAGTGTAATTCCCATCATACAACTCATGTTCCTTCTATCTGGCACAAGAAAAAGCTTGCATTTGGAAATCTTGTTGGTTGCTATAAATGAATTGCTTCAGAAATCTGTGTCCTATTCAAGTATCGTTTGTTAGTTAGAAGATCTTGTTCTAGAATTCTAATTTCATGAGGAAACAATAATTTGACTATAATGCTAAGTGAGCACAGAAGGCAATGGCGCTTAGGAGGACTGAGATTGTATGCATCGAATTTAAATACCGAGATTTATAACTTATCAATTTTCCATGTCATCAGCATCTGCCCTTCTACACTGGTGTTTGCCTGTTAAATACAAAGCAAATCACAGTCATTCATGAATGGTTAATTGAGTCTTAGTGATGTCTCCCTATGTCTTTCTATGCCAGGAATTAACTCTTAATTGTGTTTCTTAATTTTGCAGGCATCACTGTCTTATGGGCGTTAGCAGCATCACTTGTTCCAGCAATGCAAAAAGGAAACGAAAATGCAAGGAGTCTTCACATCACGTTGAATGCGCTGAATGTGCTTCTGTTCATATCGCAGATCCCAACTGGGTTCGACTTAGTCCTCAAGATCTTGGCGGCCACCGAATGGCCATAATTGAGTTGCACATTACACAGATGTTTACTTCATTTTCCATTTAATTTGTCCCAATGTCAATTACTTTTTCGTCCAGCGGGCTTGCTTCATTGTAAATATGTAATAACTCAGGATTTTGAGCCATTTGTGTGAAATTTCAATCGATATTATTCATGACTAGTATGATATATATATAGCAAGTCCTTCAATTATATTGGTTGTGTATGCAGCTCCTTCTGAATTATCCATGTCATTAAATACAATTCTCTGGGAAATGCAAAAGGAAATTCCTAACCCGATTCTCAACAACTGTCAGGTCGCTCCGAAATATTAGTCAGCGTATGTCGGACTCAAATCCATGACTGAGCTAAGAGGAGGGGGGGTTCGTAAACTTGATCCAACGCAACTAAATCCAACACGAGTTGCCTGAAATGAGGTGCTACCAACACGGTTAGGACACATGTCGTCTGTTAGAATGAAGTTGTTTCTTCCACGTGCCCTAATCAACTCTTAGGACTAAAAATTACCAACTAGTACAACTCAATCAAAAATTTCATACGGTCATGCACTCGATATACGCCTCATCGGTTTACAATAGGCCTTCAATCGACAAACCAGAAACCAAACCTTTTAGGTTCCAGTCTATTCCGGATGGACGAGCCGATCTGACTTTTACGACGAGGACGAAACCGATGATGGTTGGACAACGAGATAAAGGTCGAGCCAAAGAGACTCCAGTCTAGCCACAGCATTCTGAATGCCGAACCCGCCCTGTAAGAGCCCCACAACCATTTGTGAGCTTGCTCTTGTATTTGACGTGTCAAGTCACAACGTGGCTTTAGCATTGACAAGAATAGGATGTAAGCAGGTCGCGTTCCGGTTCAAGACACATCTCCGGTCCTACGCCAGGATATTTGCCTCGAGTTTCGTGCAATCACGTGCCGGGGGGCGAAGGAGGGGGCCAGAATGCAAAGTTGATCATGCAGGTAAGGACCAGTTTTTAGGTGGAGACGAGCCGTTTGCGGTTGGACCCGAGCTGATTTTCGATCGCGCTGTGGCTGGATTGATTGCTGAGAGATGTGCGGAGAAAGCTGTGCAAGTGGTGCCCGCTTTCTTTCTTTTCCTCGTTGCTTCTGTTTCTGCTTTTACGAGTCGTTTTCCACCAAAGCTTCGGTAGGATGTCAGTTGCTGTTTCACAGCTGATTACATTTGTACTCTTTAATCAAGCTGTGAAGTATCTATTGTGCTATTATCAACTTTAACTGTTCCATCTAGTACTGAAATCAAAGCTTTCGGACAGTTCGCTTCTTGAGCTATCATTTGACTTAAGTTTTGTGTTTGGAGGATTATGTGACGTTGATACTATCAGAAGAAGGGATATAGGATTAATGATGCATTGATGCTGACAACACATAAACTAATCTTTAGGAAAGAAAAAAGCAAAGCTCTGAAGCCACTTAAATTTTGAAAATTTCATCCAAAAAGATCGATAGTTGGGGTTTCTATCAGCAACTGAAAGCTGTTTGTTATAGAACATATTTGATGATTGCAATATAGCAACACAATAACTGTATTTGACTAGTTTGATCGTCAAGTTTCCTGATTGATTACTCTCAAGCAAAGATGATTACTCCGTAATCAAAGTAGAGAGAGAAATCCCTGTGGATTATAACAACAGAGAAACACCTGCTTGTCTCCCATGCAGAGCAAGAGGAAACAACAGTAAGACAACACACTTTTCAAGTTGACGGACATGGCCTAGACTGAGGGAGACTCATAATCATGCATCACAATAATCATCCTTAATAAAGATCATAATCACATGTTAATTGTTCTTAATTAATAGCTAACCAACATTTCCTACACAGCAAAATGCTTATAAGCTAAGTCTTGTCTAATTCTCTCTACCTGAAAGCCACTTATAATTTAACAATCATAAGCAAAGGTTGAACACCAAAGATGTGTAATGTGGCTTTCAAAATGCTTCTAAAAGAGCATTCTCTGCTTTAGTTGTTATCACTTAGTGGATGCAGCTTGCAGAATTTGCACCGCTATGTTTTTCGAATACTTGACGCCGACTTTACTGAATTTTGAATGTACAATATAAGAACGACGTGTCTGTATCTTAAAAATAAACCTCGTGGAACAATACAATGGATCAACAGGATGCATCGAACCCCAATCTCTATGATGAGATTCATTATAATATCCAACCCTATACAAGTCCTAACCAAATTAAGGTGCATTGCAACCAGTGGGATCAATGGCCCCTACAAAAAACTCTGGATGCACAGAGTGCCACAAGGATCCATTTGCATAGGGATACCCTCCACTGATAAAGAAAGAATTCTTCATGTTTCAATCCTTCCAAGCCAGTACCAACCAATCCAAGGGACCACTGCCGGTGCCCTCCAGCCAAAGTGTCCCTCTATAAGACCCTAGGACTTCAGTACCCTCTGCTCATCGTCTTCTCGGCATTCGCTTTTCTCTTCGCTCGAAGCTCGATCTCGGCTTTATTCCGGGTAGAAGATAATTATCATGAAGGTGAGATACCTGCAATGCATTTTTCTGTAATGTAGATTGTGCTTGATAGCTAAGGTTGTTTCTTTTTTTCTTGTTGGCTTTTTTGGCAGATCTTCAATTGGATGCACAGGAAGCTGCAAACGGGCAACGTCTACGCCCGGGTTCCTCGCAAGCCGACCTCAGGTTCATTGAGAACATCCTCTATTTGTTGTGTTACAAATAAAGAAATCAGAGTATCTGATGACTTTGTTTCTGTTGGATTTCTCTTATTGTGATTTTTAGATGATTTGTGCGAGGGGAAAGAGATAGAAGCTGACGACGCATTGCTGCTTCACGATGTGCTTGATGGCATTCTCACCATCGGCACACTCGGGCTCGATGGGGTCCACGATTCGCCTCTTTGTTTGCCTCCAAGCATGCCTCAAGAACTCGAGAATGTCGAAGAAGACAAGCATTCTGAAGAACCAGAACAAGAACAAGAACGAGTAGCAGAAGAGAAGGCCAAAATGGTATTGGTTTCACTCGGCAACTCGAAGTCGCTCAGGTCAACGTCGGCGAGAGAGAAGGAGAACAACAACGACGAGGTGGCGGCCACAATGGCTCCGCTCGAAGACCTGCATTCTCAGAAGGAACTCATGTTGGAGCCATTACTGAAGGAGGACAAGGAGAGGAAAGAGAGAGCGAGGACGACACTTGCCGACTTGTTCGCTGCCTCAGATGATCACACCACCAAGAAAGCATCTTTGGCGCCCAACGAGACGAAGAAGAAGAACAAAAACTTCGCGAAAGAAGTGAACAATGGAAGCAAGTCCAATCCTAACAAGAAGCCGGGCCACGACAAGAAGAAGAAGAAGAAAGGAGAACAACCGGGCGCCACCAAGAAAGTTCAGAAGGTACAATGCTTCTTCCGCCGACACTTCCTGACTCTTTGTTTCATTGCTTATCCAAAATGATTAATGATTTCATTATTCTATTTGTAGATGATAACTAAGATGCTGAAGAAGAAGATACACCCTGAAATGGAAGTAAGTGGAGCAATGAAAAACAAGGCTGTGACCACCGGAGACCTGGAGAATTTCAGTCTGATTAGCCAAAGCAACTGCAGTGACCAATCCTGGTAACTATTATATTTGACAAAAAATGCTTAGTATTAAAGGGCTCGTTTGCTAATTACGAATTTATCCAAATATTATTTGGTAATATTTACTGGTATTCAAATATTGAAATACCAAAATTTATTTAAAATTCTATCAGGACTCGCTTCTCATATTAATTATTAATCGAATTTATTCACAATCAACTCAATTCTAACTAACCGTAAATATTTGGTCTCATATCATATGTTAAGAAATCGAGATGGTGTTGGCTTATAATTTTGGCCACATTGTGGATCCCATGCATACAGACAGAATACCCACGTCCGGGCCCTTTTCAGCGAGAGCTACTCGGGAAGTGATGAAGTGCTCAAGCATGTTTGCCGAAAGTTAAGTGGGTGGGGATCGTGTGGGCATCAATCAGATTGCCTCGCATGTTGCATTGTGGCCCAGTTTAGCTACAAATAATTTTTCCCCGACATAGATATCTTCATTCTTAACTTTTTTGAGAATATATCTTCATTCTTAACTTGGCAAAATGCCATGGTGGTGCAGGAGAGATTAACCATGAACGGGAGGACCAAACGGCTTTGGAGGAGAATTGGGCCGAGGAGGTGTTGGGTTAGAGAGAGAGAGAGAGGAGTTTATGTACTCTAATTTCATGAGAGAGGTCTGTATTTTGTTGAGTACATGAGTTAGGATTTGTTTGTTACGTGTAAAATTGTCTGTGCTTTGGAGAGGAAGGGGTTGGTTGGTGTACTTGTTTTTTGTGACAGTGAAAAATGCATGCAGAATTACATTTGAGCTTCAAACTGCCCTTGGGAACTTGGATGGTTGGATTAGCCCATTAGGTATCTTCAGCTCTGGTGTGAGAGCAATATTAGAGAAGAGCAGGGGCTAAGTGCAAATTCTCTGCTGATCTTCTGAATTTGCAGATCCCTCCCTAACTTTACAGTATTGTGGTATCCGAGGCTTTTTTTTGCTACCGATCCGGCACATAAGAAATATTATCCTGATATTTGATTTTTCGGATTCATTTGTGGGTCCAGTTCATTGTCATCACATGCCATGTGGCAAAATCCAAATCTCGATATGTTAATTGATCCATTTTTTTATCCAAAATTTTGTCAAATAAATTGATTTTTTTATCAACGAACTCTTTTTTTTTGGATGGTTGATCCAAAGTTTTGTAATTCGATTTGTTTTTATATCCTCTTATCCTTTTCTTTGTCAAAAATCCCTTTTCTTTTGTAATAAAATTCAGATTTTTGTCACCAAAACTTATGATTTGGAATCTGAATTTTGCCAGGAACAGATGATCTAATCCCTGAGTCACCCATGCGGCAATGCCTCGCTCTTTATTTTTAGCTTATTCCATCCATGTCAGAATTTGGCAAATGGAATATTGCACTCCATTGGAGTATTGTTCCTGCAAGTATTCAACAAAATTGTCTCAGACAAGAAAGAACGACCCACGTAGAAAAAGAGTACAACAAAAATAAAAGAAACCATAGATCAAGAAAGAAAATTTTAAAAAAAATACAAACAACATGACATGGCCACAACCCATCAGCGTGGATCAGACATCAGCACCGATATCATTAAGTTTTCTATCAAGATGAATTTGTTTATTTTCCATATAATTTGTTTCTCCTCGCCCAATTCTCTGAGTTTTACAAGGCAGAAACAGATGACACTGAGATACTGGATAGAGGACTTTATGAAACAATATCTAGCAATGAAGTATCAGATATCCTCCACAAAAGATGAAGCAGAGAGAAACTACATTTAGTAACTTGTGTGACACTAAATTAAATAGGTTGCAGGTCTCCGTCCAAGTGATCCCGACTTCAATGAGTATTGTTTCCTCGTTTATATCATACATATCCAACGAACATGACCTCATGATTGACCACATGGAGGGGATAAAAAATATCAGAGGAAACATAGAGAAGAAACAAAAGGTTGCCAAGGAATGAGATGATCCTAAACTTGCTGCTAAATCTTGTCATGGAGAGTCACCACGAGATCATGTGCATCATCAAGAAGTTTCCAAACATCCAACCGGCCAGCCATGCTGTTGCACTCTCTCAAAATCTCATCCACGCTGCTGTACCTCTCTATTATCAGCTTCCTCCGCTGCAGGACACAGGCTGCAATTGCATACAACAGCAAGTCTTCAGTTGGAGGGGCACGCAATCTTATTCTGCCCCAAACAGATTTCCCAATCCCTGCCCTGATAGCTGCCTGGTCAGCCCACATCACCTCCCACAGGCACAAAGTCTGCTCAAAGGTGAGCTCCCTCCGGAACATCACCACAACCATTCTGTACACAAAAAAGCAGTCCTCAGCTTGCAGCTTCTCAAGGTGCCTGTAAAGGAATGAGTCTTTGTACTTGATAATCTTGGCGACCATGCTTAGTTGCCTGCGGATGCCAACCTCGTCAAGCCTGAAATTGTGGCGGGCTTTCCTCATAAACCCCACAAAGCACCAGAAAGCCTCGTGGTCATCCTCCATCACTGAGATTATGGGTGATAGGAGGTCACTCATTCCTTGGCAGTAGCCAATTTCTGGATCATATAGTGCATATGCTTCAAGTATAGCAACCAAACGGGCAGCATGATGGATCATGCTTGGCTCCAGGTGGTCGTAGTCTTTTAGCCCAACAGCAATAGCAGATTGGTGTGCCTTCTCCTCAGAGATTGCAGCTTGTGCGGGAAAGTATAGGACCCACTCTGCATTGGCTCGGACAGCATCTATACGAATGATCCGCTGCCATGTCGTGAAATCTTCGGCTGTCCGCTTGGATTTGAAAAAATCTCCTCTTTTAATTGAAGCAGTTCTCATGAACTTTGGATCTGTTTCTATGCTCTCATCCATTGGCATATTATCATGTTCATCTTCATCAGATGATTCAGAGTCAGATGAATCTGAATCTATTCTAGTTGGATCAACATGAGTGATTTCACTGTTATTTTCTTCTGCATTGCCTGGCTTGGAGACAGAGGCTTCCTGCATCCTTTGATCAACATTGCAACTGTCAAGGATCTCCTCCCAGATGGCAATGGATCGCCTGGCACCAGATTCACTTTCAGAACCAGGGGATTCAGGATCTTCATCATAGATAGGGCTTTCTTGGTTACATGCTTCACCTGTTCCTCTCGTGTCCTTGCTCCCTTTTTCACATGGCTTCACAAGTTGTTGACACTGTCTCCTCAATCTTTCATAATCCTCCCTGTGCAACAATGAGAGAAGCATTGCCAATACAATCAGCAAAGGAGTATTCATGCTGATGAATTCATACATCATATGAATACACCAGAGATGATCACATTAAGCAACAGTTCCAACTGCCAATAACAGGAAAAGAGCAGTGGCAATTGTATCCCTAACTATTATCTGTGTTCACAAAATTCACATGGCAAACACAAAGTGCTTCCTTATAGGTAATTAAACCAAAATAAAAGCAATGTAGATGACAAAGCAAATTAGGCCAAATGGTGGAAATAATTAGTTTGATTCGGTACCTTTTCTTTCTTTTTATGACATTTCTTTCTGCTTCTGAACTATGCAGGTCATAGCTGCATAATAGACAAAACAGGATCAGAGCTGCATTCATAAATTTGGGCCTAATGTAAACAGCATTATAATTTTTTATTCTAGAAAAGCCAGCAAGTAAGGAAAAACTAGGGGATACAACAGTGCAGGACATGCCTTTCAAATAACAGTAACATAAGTTATATCATAGAGAACATTGTGATAAGGTTTGACAAAGCAGTAGACAAAACCAGACGATTAGGGGACCACATTGCACCTAGCAAATAGTACACCAAGAAAAATTGAATAGCTCAAACAAATGAACAACTAAAAGTTGAAAAGTTGTGGATGGTACCAACTCTAAGTAAGAAGTGACAACTCTATGAAATGAAATGAGCAAAAAAAAAGCAAGAAAATAAACAAAAACCTGACTGGACTACAGAAGGAAGACAACAGAGACTCAATCTCTCAAAGAGCTGTGAATCGGATCCAACCCGATAAGCAATATCAAGTCAGATCCTAGTTATTTACGCAGTTTAAAGTTTTAAACTGCATAATCCACCCCACTAATAGATAAGCGCGGCAGTTTGATGCCATCCTCCAGCTAGGCGGGTTGTTTTGAAACCCTGCATTATGATGAAGAGAACTACAAACTGTACAATTGGAACATTCATTAACATCAATAAAATCATCCCATGTCTCATTATCTGCCTAAAATTAGATTAGACGCACAGGGTACCCTACTGACAGCTGCAGCAGTTCCCAAGATAAAGGACTAACTATCCATAATGCACCTAGCATGTCCTGTGGTAATCATGTAAGTGAAATCAAGCTTGAAATATCATAGCATATCCAATGAACTAAACAATTAGATTAAAACATCGTCTAAGTGCATAGAAATAGTTCAAGAGTTCGATTGTTCTACAAACTAAAAAGAAAAAAATGCCATGCCAATAGCTAGAAATCTTACACTCCAAGCAGGAAAGGCCAAACCTCTGCTCTGATGCTTGGATCAACCCCCTAAACAAGATTTCCAAACAAGTGTCAGACATGAAGATAAAGACTGATTGACAGGTAAAGTATATCCTAACCAACCAAACTAACATGTCCAAGAACAAGAGCAAAGTCCAAAATGTGCTTACAACAGAGCGAACTTTTTTGAGAAATTTGACCCCTCCATCCCGAATCTTTCCATCTTGTGAGAATAGACTGGTCCATTGTCGACGAGAAAGTGCATGTTTTCTTGTCCTTTTAGACCATGGTGATTTAAGGCCACCTCTGCATGAAACAGTTCGTTAAATAAAAATCATAAATAACAAAATGGATAGGAAAAAATGGATCTGCAGAGGGTTAACTCATATAATATCTTATTTACAAATAACATTTTAGTAATATACATTCAGCATAGACACCTATTGGACCATAAGGTAATCCAGGAAATGGATAGAACAAAATGGAAATGGCAGAACACCTAGACTAACTCAAATAGAACTCCCAGTCGTTAATGAGCTGAAATAGAATGTCAGAAAAATTAAGACTGCATGGTGAAAATAAAGAAAGAAGAAAGAAAGTGAACTCAAAACAGAATGGGAAGAGATTTTCGTGTGAATAAAATAATTCCATATTATGATCTTCAAGGGTTCTATCATGAGTCATTAACGCTTATGTCATCCAGAAGGAAAATTTTCATTTCAGAATATGGGAACTTCATCCACTGTGAAATCCACCGCCGACCCCTACTTCATCAAAGACTGAACTGGGAGGAAAGAATGACTCAACGATGCAGACTTGAGAGGGATCTTGATCCTAAAAGTGAGACATCAAACCCCATAAATAAACCACCGGCATTCATATCTATAAACCCCAACCAGAAGCGTGATAGAAATGCCTACAACAACGTCTGGCAATCACTCGTTTATATCCTCCAAATAATCATAAAAAAAAAAAGATCCAATTTTTGAAGAAGCCAAAGGAATATTTAGCCAAGGAATTTTAAAAAAAGGAAAGTTGTTTCTCTGATCCATTCGTAGCCATCTCTCGAACTCAAAAGCACAGTGATCTAAATCTGCTGCTTATCGTTGCTTAATATTATTAGTATAAATGGAAAGAGCGAGTCAATTCAACTGAGTTTACATGTTCCAACAACAGAGACATGCAAATCGAAGGGAACGGGAGATGGAGGGGAAAAAACAGGAAGGAAGAGGAGAGAGAGAAAAGAGGGACTCACCGACCGGGATTGGAGATGGGCGGAGCCGAGGAGGAGGAGTTGGAGTTGGAGGACGCGATGATGAGAATCGATCTCAATTGGATCCACGACGACGATGGGGACGTGGACGGAGCCGTTGGGGACGAGGACGAGGACGATGTGTGCGATCGCTTCAGCGCTTTCATCTACTACCGCTACGACTACTAATACTGGTTGGCCTTGGTGTGCGTTTGTGCGATGCTATTACCTAGAGGAGATGACGAGGGTGGCGGCGACGGCGAGGCCGGCCATGGCCGTCAGAGCGACGGCCAGTCCGACATGCCAGCGCCTGCCCGCAGAGCCTCCGGAGACCCAGATCCACGATCCACTGTGCTCCGCCACCGCCCAGCCCCACGCCAAGACCATGGATCGGCCGCCGTCCCCCGCCGGCCACCACCACCATCAACCAGCCACGCGGGGCCTCGCCGGCGACCGGGGGAGGAGATGATGACGATGATGATGCTTGGGATGGATGATGAGCAGGAAGGCGAAAGAGAAAGAGAGAAGAAGAGAAATGGGATCCCACGCGCTTTGGACCGAGGAAGAAGAAAGAGAGGGCGGAGTGTCGACACTGTCTGGATCTCGCTTTGTAATTTTACTCTTCTTCTATTCTTTAACGAGAGAGAAAAAAAGAAAGAGGGACACTAGTGTCACGTGATGGAGATGAAACTATGGAGACAAAATAAATTTGGGATCTTTGCAGACACAGCCTTTCAGTTTTTGAAAGTATCAAACGTCGTAAGTCAAAAACCACAGACGGGACGTTTGACAAAAATGAATCATTTTGACATCTGCTGATTTAGAGTTTTGAGAGACAAGCAACCGCGCCTGATTTAGATGTCTATTTCGCTGTTTCAGTTTTTAGAGTTTATAATAAATAAATATTTTATTTCATTATAAATTTATAAAAAATTATTTACATTATTAATATTATAAAAAAATACTTATCTTATATTATAAATTTATAAAAATATCACATTTAATATATTTAAAAAACATTTTTTATTTTATTTCATTAATTAAATTAATATTAATAAATTAATTTATTTTTATTTGATTTTATTTCGAATAATTAGTTAATAATATGGTTTGGAAAATTAGTAGAACCGCACTAGCTAGTTTGACTCTCATATTTGTGCGCTACCTCTGGCACTTATATTTGTGCACTTGTGCCAACCTCACGCTCATACCTACGCTCGCGCTCATGCCCTCATTGGCCTGGCTTCCATGCTCACACCGGCCTCACTCCCTCGCCCGCATTGGCCTAATGCTGCACCCTCGCCTGCATTACGCTCGCATCGGCCTAGGGCCTACATCCATGAACTCATGTCATCCTCACACCCACACCCACCTCGCACTCACAGGGTATTTAATTAATAAAATTGAATTAAAAATAAATTATTTTTTGGATATTCTAATTAAGGGTATTTTTTATAATCTTATAATATAAAAACAGCGATTTTTTTACCACTAGTAATAAAATATAAACTCTTATTTTTTAAATAACTATCTATATATATGTCGTCTAAATACTTAAAGGAGATAATTATTTATATATTTATCGGAAAATAGTGTTTTGAAGCCTAGGCAACCAACTAACTACTTAACCAGCACTTACATAAATTGTTTAGCATTGATTAATGATAATCCTAAAAGTTACACGGTCATCTAATTATTTGCACTTACATAAATTGTTTAGCATTGACTAATCATAATCCTAAAAGTTACACGGTCATCTAATTATTTGATCGTCTAATTTTATTTTTCTTTTAAATGATCATTAAATTTTGACTACTTAAAAGGTTGAATTATGTAGAGATTTACTGAGGTTAGCAGTCCCACATATTTGTTTAGCAGTCTAGTTGTCAATTTTCTTTTAAGACAGTAAAAACGAATTCATCTAGGTAATTGCGCGGACGTTTGGACTATCAGAAAATTATGGGGGTAATTTTGGTATTTCCGCTATTTATATTTGTTATATGGATAAATGTAAATTTGCAGAAAAGTCCAATAATAACATTTTTTTAAAAAAATAGGTAGGTCCAAGAAATGAAAAGAGTCGGGGTTAAGGAAAAGAAAAAGGAAGGCAGAATGATGGCGGAGGTTCATCCCCCGCGTTTACTCGCCTACTTCCCGAGGTCCTTTGGCAATTTGGAATCGAGTGTGTGGGCCCCGCGATTGTGACTTGCCGCCTTTTCTTTTCTTTTCTATTTTTCCTTTTTTAATTTTCTTTCTTGCGGGTTCGCCCGCTCGGCCCACTACCCACTGTCGTGTTTCTGGTGGGCTCAGTCCTAAATGAACTGGGCCCATTTCGATACCGGCAAAGCCGTTAGTTTAATTCTGAAACATTCTTTGGAAATTTTGCGCTTATGCCCTTGACAATGTCACGAATTCTGTGCACATCCCCTGTATCTTTTTTGTTTACGTGTATGGTCGTGAAATGTCCTGCAAATTCGGGTGCATATACGCAATTCTAGAAATGTCAGGGGCATACATGCGAAACACTGTTAATTTAATTAATTAATACACGAGTGGCGTACTCAAAAGGCTCTTGATGTATTTTGACGATCATGCATCGATTTAAAGTGAGAAACGAGCATGCCAAGTACCAAACTAGTTTAAGTTGTTAATTAGGTAGAACAATTGGTGGCGATAGACTTTGTGGCTTGTTTGTTTTGGGATTTCAAAGTAGTCTATTTAAGAAAACTCAATTAGGATTGACGGGTCATAACAAACTATACAATTGAATTGAATGTCAGGCCACCTAAACTAAGATATTTGAACTGAAGTCCAACTTATAATCGAGCACTGAGTTTAACATTTCCACGGTTCAAATAAATTTGAGTAGTTTCTTAATTATAATATAATTCTAAGTACAAGCATTATTTTTCCAACTACAAACAATTCATATCTGATAATTTGGTCCATCGTACGAATATAATATTTTAGAAAATAGTTTTTTAATGTGATAAACAAATTTTTGCTAAACGACCAAAAATCGCTATACTGTTGTGATAAGAAGAGTCGAATAAATTTTTTTTTTTTTTTTTCCGTTTTTTTCATCAAAAACTCCACATATTCGAATAGTTTAAGTGTGTTGATCCATAATGAAGCACAACAATTGCAGAGAAAGGTAGGGTTGAATTTGTTGGTCGTCCCTAAAAAAATTAATGTACTTCTAATAGAAAAGCATTGAACTAAATATGTCTTCTTCTTTCGATTACTGCTTCAACCCCTTCCTGCGATTGACTATTCAGTTTTATTTTCACCGGTGCTTATTTTCTTTTTAACGAGGTTCATTTATAAATTCTGAAAACGTTGGGGGAGGTGTGTGCAAAAACGAAAATGTTTTCGCGCCACATATTCTTGAGTGTATTCCTTTAAATTTTTATTAAATTATATTTTTCCTCTTTTAAATTTTAAAAAATTATATATAACTTTTTGAAATCTTATCATATTGTATAACGACATATAATTAGTTTTTAAGTTTTGAGGATAAATATTCAATTTGAAATATTTTCAAAGAATTATATATAATTTTTCACGTCTCAAGAGAAATGTGTAATTTGACAATATTTCAATAAATTATATGTAATTTTTAAAATTTGGAAGAGAAATATATAATTTAGTAAAATTTTAAGGGGTTACATGCAATTCATCTGACAAAATTCTAACTTATCAAATTATTCTGACTCATTAATAATTCAATCTAATTTTGTTTCAAGTTATAGCAATCACCCTCCCAAGAAGAACTAGTGTCAAAAACTTCAGGATTAAAAAAGATATACTGCAACCAACGTATACTTTGCAAAATAATCCACACCAATCTGATTCCTTGTATACAATCAGCCTATAATATGATTTTAGCAAGCGAGCAAATTCTGAGGTTTAGCTTGCACATGAATAGCTAAATTAGAAAATTATGCAATGAATCAAAGTGTAGTGCTCTTTTTTGCTTATCCATGTCACGTAGTTTATCAGGCTCAAACATACAAACATAGATACTGCAAACATACAAACAACTAACACATCTGCCATGCTACCAAAACTTAAAAGACTCATGGGGAAATGTTTAGCCTTGCTAAACACACTGGTGATAAAACATACCCAAAATCGCTAAACAGGTCACAGGCTTGCACTATTAGGTAGCTTTGAAACAGCATCCTTATCAGGGAACCAAGTGAACTCACCTTCTTTAAGGGAAACCATCTCAACCGGCAGTGCATCTGCTCAGCCATGATCAGACCCTAATGCTTTCTGCACTGCACCAGCTTTACCAGCTCCAGTTACCACAAGGGCGATATAAGCAGATGAGTTGATCACGGGAAATGTGAATGTGATTCTCTCAGCTGGTGGCTTGGGGGAGTCCTTGATAGAGGTCACCCCGCGTTGGCTCTCGGTAAGAAGTGGGTGGCTGGGGAAAAGAGAAGCTACATGACCATCTGGGCCCATTCCTAGGAGCATAAGGTCGAATTTTGGGAACCCAGAAGCAGTTGATACCTTCAGAACTCCGGTGCTAACCAGATGTTTTAGACAGCTCTCATAGTCATCTGCAGCACCATCGGCTGATAAGGAGTCATTGATAGCATACACTTGACCTGGTGGAATTGGTACCTGTCAAGAGGACAAAGAGCATGATGCTTTAGTTCCAAAAATTGCCTCATTAGTGCAGTGGATATCAAATCAAAATTGGCAACATATGAAGATTTTGCAAGTAAAGAAATTAATATGCACTGTTCTCATATCCTAACCAACTGAAAATTTAATAACCTGCAGAATAAACTTGGTGGAAAGAACAGACTAATATGTCCAACACTTAACACAAGAAATCCACAATAAAGATATTCCATCTTTTTCCCAACATTTCTCCGAACATACAGTGACTAGCTCATGAGGGGATCAATTACACTTCACAGATACTATCATTGTTCTTAATAATATCTGATGCAGCAACCAGGCATGTTATATTGTTACCGCAATTAGCAGTTAAACTATCCAGATACACAATTACAAAGCAAAAATACTTCAAATATGCTACTTTTTGCTGGCCACGACTGAAAATACATTAATTTCCTTGAATTTCATCACACTATTGGCCAGAAGGTTGGCAGAAGTACTCGACCAGTTCAAAGATGACTTCATCAAACTCAAACAGTAAGGCCTGCTTAGATTTAATTCTGGTGAACCATAACCATTACAAATGATTGAAAGTAGAGGTTAGTCGACTAAATGGAACCTAACATCTGATGTTTTTGGTTTAATTTCAGCCAAACAGATCTACATCAAGTGGTCAAATTTAATTGAAGAAAAAGAGGCTGTGACAAAGATGCTCTGTCAAAACTGCAGCAACCCCACCTAAACACCAAAATCTCTCCCTTCTCTCCATCTCCACCACCCATTTACATTGATTCATGCTGGAACTCATAAATCCTCCTTCAAGGAATGCACCTTAGGTCCATGTTGTTTTTTGTGGACTTCCAAAGGTGAGATCATAGAGCATATGTGTCACCACTAATGAAGTGATGTGAAAATGCAGACACTAGGCAATGCACAAAAACATTATTTGCCACATCAAATAAACAACGGTTGACACATTCTAAGGCTGCTGATTCTGCACAGCCAACCAAAGTGGCATAGAGTAAATAGATGCCATGAAGAACATGTCCAAATGGTGGTCAGTGTCAACGATATGCAACCAGGATGGTTGGAAAGTCCCAAGAATGTTATAGCAGAAAAACCTCAAGAAGTTGAAACAATTGGAAATTTCACCTTGTTTGAGATCTATGATGGATATGGGACATCTTATCAGATTTAAACATTCATCAAGTTCAACTTGTCAATTGTAACCTTCAGATGCATCTGAAGCAATGATTGCTAATGTTAGTGGAATTCACACACCAAAAGAAGAATGATCAAAGAAATTAATTACCAAAAAACTGAAAAAGCAAGAATGAAACCATCACATCAGCTTCATTGCAACCCTTAACTGCTAGCAGAGTTCTAAAATTTTCAAATCAACCATTTGACCCCGGACTGTCTTCTTGCATCACTTACTTTTCTTATAAACAAAAATAACTTCCACAAGTAAATCCAATTCAAAGTAACAGATCCTTCCTCGTCTTCATCCAAGCTTCTCCAACCAAAGTGAGCATCCTGATATTACAATGCCTGTTTTATCGTCCATGGAACATCATGTCACGTACACCAGAACTAACAGATTGATTCTCCAACAACTATTCCCAATTAAATATACCATTCTCTTCTGATCAAATTTCAAACTTTCAGTTGTAAGCTCCGAGCTATTTAGTGGATTCCCAGTGTCTACTTCTCCTTCTCAGTTTCCTGCTCCATTACTCTTTTTATGTCTTCCTTCCTTGCTTCTCCCACGCTCACATTTGATTTTCTATCAATTTTTAAAAATCCATGATTCCAATAACCCAACATTACTATCTCCATATCTAGAAATAAAGGATGGAAAGTATCTAAAACATTCAGAGAAACAGTTCAAATCATAAAATTGAGGAACGTCTTCAAAATAGAATAGAACTGTCCTTTCACCTTGGAAAGAAGGCCATCGTACGCGAGCTTGTAACTGCTGTCAGGATGATCCTTTGGCACGACTCGCTCATCCACCCAGAACACATGCCATTTGTTGGGATTCACAGCAGAAGTTTCACGGATCACCTTATTCTCAAACAACACAAGAAACGAGAAGTAATACAAGATAAAAGAAAATAACAAGATAAGACAACGGGAGATCCACTATCAATAGATAAAGGCTTTTACAAGAGTTTACAAGAAGGACTTCACTCTTTCTTACTCAACTAAACTCTTTCTCCAAGTCTCAGCAACGCCTCCACCTTCAGAGAGAATCTCCAAGAGAGTACCGCGAGAAACCACTACGAGAGACCACCAAGAAGCTCTAGAAAGATCCACATACGAGAGCCAACACTCTCTCTCTTTCTCTTCTCTCTATTTTCTCTATTCCTCTCTCTCTATTTCTCTCTAGTTCAACTTCTATACTACGCCATACATAAACCCTATATATTATAGTATATTTATAGACTCTTATTGGGCCTGAGTTTTACTCAATTACAACTCCTAATAATATAAATCTAAATACAACTTTAGATTCCTACTTTAACTCAAACTCTAATTAGAGTTCAAGACATCTAAAACTCAACAATCTCCACCTTGGCTTGAACTCGGGCGTGCCATCATCATGAATCTTCAGCCATCATCTTTCATCCAGCCCTTACCCCCTGGGCTACTAGCTTATTCAGATAATTGCAAGACGCGAACTCGAGCCAACCTTGAATTTGCTCTTCATGTCTACAGTTTTGTACTTTTGGAAGCTTTTCGGATGACCTGTGTCTGCTGTTGTAATAAAAATAATTTGAAGAGACCTCAAATTACTCCGAGTATCGTGCTTCCTCTTCATTACTGTAGCCATCGGAACTCCACCCGCAATGGTGTTCCCTATCAATCGATAAACATTGCCACACTTCTCACCTTTCATTAGGATTCTAATACCACATGTCACCTTTATGACTCCATCTCTTGCTGAATAATTACAGTCTTTTGAGTCCAGTACACCAAGTGAAATTAGATTCCTTCGCATCTTGGGGACATGCCTCACCCCAGTAAGAGTTCGAATCGCTCCATCAAACATCTGGATTTTGACTGTTCCCACATCGGCAATCTCACAGGTTGAATTATCGCCGAACCAAACAGTACTTTTCTTCTTATTCTCCTCAGAAGAAGTAAACCAATCCTTCCTGAAGCAAATATGATAAGAATTACTAGAATCTAAAATCCACTTATCAGAAGTGTCGATTTCTGCGGATACTGCAAGAACATCTCCATCCGCACTATTATCAGAAGTATCATCCGCTATTGCCGTCGTCATATTGGATGACTTTATCTTCCTACGTTCAAGGCAATACCGTCTAATATGGTCATACTTCTTACATGAATAGTATTGTACTTTCGCCTTCAATTTTGATTTGGACCGTTGCTTGCCTTCTCCACGCTCTCTTAATCTTCCTCTTTCGTGAGCCACCAATCCTACACCAAACTCCATATCAATGTTGGAGTTTCTTCTTCTCTCATTAGAAAGAAGACTAGTTGTCACATCTTCCATCTTGAGAGTTTCTTTATCATAAAGAATTGTGGTCATAATATGATCGTACGAAACAGGAAGAGACATCAAGAGAATCAGCGCCTTATCGTCATCTTCAAACTTAACATCAACTTTCAGCAAATCATTGATAATCTTATTGAAAGCATTTAGGTGATGTAATATAGTTGTACCTTCGCTCATACGCAGTCCGTACAACTGTTGTTTCAGATAGAACTTCTCGAGTTTTGTCCAGATGTCCATCGTCGTCTCTTCGTCAATGACATTGTACAAAACCTCATCAGTCAGGTTTAGAATAATTAAATTCAATGCCTTTTGATCTATCTCCTCCCAGTCTTCATTGCTTATCTTGACCAGTTTCTTTTCTTTTCCCTCTAACGTCTTTTGTAGATCTTGAAAAGTAAGAACCGCCTTCATCTTCTTTTGCCATAAGGCAAAATTTATCTTGCCGTCAAACTCTCCACCTCGAGTAAGAACTTTGCCATCTTGGTTATTTGCTTCTAGGCTCTGATGCCAATTGTTGGGATTCGCAGCGGAAGTTTCACGGATTACCTTGTTCTCAAACAACAAAAAAAACGAGAAGTAATACAAGATAAAAGAAAATAACAAGATAAGATAACGGGAAATCCACTATCAATAGATAAAGGCTTTTACAAGAGTTTACAAGAAGGACTTCACTCTTTCTTACTCAACTAAACTCTTTCTCCAAGCCTCGGCAACGCCTCCACCTTCAAAGAGAATCTCCAAGAGAGTACCACGGGGAACCACTACGAGAGACCACCGAGAAGCACTAGAAAGATCTACACACGAGAGCCAACACTTTCTCTCTTTCTCTTCTCTCTATTTTCTCTATTCCTCTCTCTCTATTTATCTCTAGTTCAACTTCTATACTACGCAACACATAAGCCCTATATATTATAATATATTTATAGACTCTTATTGAGCCTGAGTTTTACTCAATTAGAACTCCTAATAATATAAATCTAAATCCAACTTTGGATTCCTACTTTAACTCAAACTCTAATTAGAGTTAAAGACATCTAAAACTCAACAGCCATTTCCCCCGGTCCACAAAATCCACATACGGCGATCCCGCAAGCTTCCTGCATTTCCATCAGCCGCAGGTACAAGACATTCAAAAAATGCACCGGAACCCCATACCAAGCTGAAACCCACACCTGAGAGACTTGACGAGGGAGCCACCGGAGAGGACGACAGTGAACGCGCCCCTCTCGGCAGCAAACTTCTCCGAGAGCTCGGCCGTGTACTTGGCCAGCGCATCCGGCAGCTCCTCCTCGTTTTCGAATACCAGGAGCCCCTGCTTATCCTTGGCTGCCTTGATGGAGGCCGACATGGCGGATCGCGGCAGGTGGTAGACGCGGAGGGGGTTCCGGCCGGACGCAAGGGTTAAGCTTGTCGGAGAGAGACGGAGGTGGATGGGAATCGCCCGCAGAGATGTGAAGGCGGTCGTCAGCATAGCCGGCGGGGGGCGGCGGAGGTGGGAGGAGAAACCCACGTTATATTGGTGGGGTTATGTGGCGGACTGGTGGGAGGGTTTTGGTTCCTTATATCCGTTGAGATCTTGATGGACGGCTTGGATGGTAGCTTCGGGGAAAATGGCGGCGGGAACCGACAGGTGTACGTTCCTGGATGAAATTTTGCAAAATTGCGCAAATGTCCCTCGCTTCCACCTAACTTAGTCTGCACTCCCTAGCAGGGATAATTTCACATAGGTCCCTGGCGTGAATATGACACACGAAACCCTCAAAGCTTGATAATACATCAGTTTCTGCAATTATTAACGTTCCCCCGAATTAGAGGTACTGCAGTATCGACATAAAAATTAAGGTAGCTACTCGACGGCGCGTCAATAATCTCATTGGCATTAAAAACATTAAAAAGAGAGTTCAATAAAAATATTAATTATCTTACTTTAAGAGCTTGTTTGGATATTTTTGAAATTGAGGAAATTGAAATTTCAATTTGAATATTTGTAACGGTGATTTTAAAAAAATCGGTAAAATTTCAAATTCAGAGTGAAATTCGCTAATTACTTTTAAGTGTTGTTTATTTCGTAAAATTTTTATAATTTTAAATCTTTAAATTATAAGAACTATAATAAAACTTTTAAATTTTAGTAACAGTATGATTTAGTATTCTTCAAAATTAATTGAACTTTAAAATTTTAAATTTAAAAATTTAGTACGTGAGATTATGTGGTAAATTTTATAGTCAATAAAATATAAAACTTATAATTTTAAAAATTACAAGTCCAATAAAATAAATACAAACTTTTAAAATTTTAAAATTACATATCTTATAAAATAAATATATTATTTTAAAATTTTAAAATAACAGAATTTTTTAATTCAGAATTTTAAAATTTCATAATATTAAAAGAATTTTAAACTTTTAAGCTCCCCGAAATAAACGTACCTTTAGAATTGGTGGGTCTTACTGATCTTTAATTTTATTAAAAAAATAATTTTTATGAAATTAATTTAAATGTTTAAATATTATTTTAATTTAAAAAATTGGCATCAGTTTAATTTTATTTTTCGTAATGTAGTTTACAATTCTTTTCAAAAATTAACAAAATTGGCTAATTTCCTAATTTTGTCAACTCTAATATCCAAATGGGTTCTAGATGTTTTACCATTGCACTAATTTTAAAGTATAATTAGTGGTTAGAAAATCACTGAGAATTTTGTAATTCATTAAAAGTTTAATTTGTAGTCTAACTCAAATGTAATTCTTAAGAGAATAATTTCTCTGAAACAACGCCCAAGCGAAAAATTGGTTTTGTTGCCGCACTTGATTTCGGTGAAGGTGAGCTCCATCGTCTTCTTTAGTTAATTTGCAAAATGCACCAAAATTAATGTTTATTCTATCTGGAAGAGCCCAGAGCTTATTGGTTCTAGAAGCATCCGCCGCAGCAAACGGACGCCCACAAAGCCCGACAGGCGAGGCCCGATACGAATCAGCGTCCGTTCCCGGATTGCCTCCATGTTGATTCCATTCTCATTCCAGGGCTCCGAAGCTCAGGCACCGAGGCCATCCCGAACCCTCATAAAACCCTCCTAGAAGCCGCCGGCAATGGCCGCCTCGGTCATGCTCCGAGCCTCAGGGCGCCGCCAGCTCGCGTCCTCTCTCGTCTCCCCTCTCGGAACCGTAAGCTCCTTCGCCCTCTCTTCTCTATTTTTTCTTTTTTTGAACTGAAAAAATGGGCTTTCCGCACGATTTGTCCCTTCACGAGTTTAATTGACATCAGGATTTGATTTCCTAGTATGTCCTGTGTTTGGATTTATGGCTGGCATCTGTTTGGTGTTTTCAGCGTGTTAAAGAGCTCGAATGGCGATTTTTCCGGCTTTTTTAGATTTTTAGATTCAGAAATTGTATGAATATGTGGCTGAGATCCAGTTTTTCAGAAGGGTTTTCTGTGAGATTAGGGTTTTATAACTGGGTTAAGATTTAGTATTGTTCATTCATTCACAAAGGAGATGCGGGAGGACTAAGCGAATATTGTTTCTCGTTTAATGAATGTTTTGACTTAGGTTTCTATTTTTTTAATTCATTCATACTGTGTTCTACTCTATCGGGATTGGAAGACACAGTTTGATTGTTTTCTTCAACCTTGAAAGCCCAGAAATACACTTAGGTCTTGATCTTGTTGCCAAATATAAGCAGAAACTTTTCTAAGTAGTCATGCTAATAATTTCCTCCCAATCATTTTCTTCATGTCTACTTTTATTTTATTGTGGATTTGTGCGGTTTATAAACTGGCTATCTTGAAGTAGTTATTTCTTGGAGTTTGATGATCACTTGTGTTATGCATAGTTTTCTTTGATTTCTTTTAGTAAATGTGATGGATATATTACCCTCTTCAAGTAGGAAGCATGTTCTCTTACCTACATCCTTAACTTTATGCAATTTTTTGTATGCTAGACCATAAATAGTTTGTGTTAATTTAAGTTACCTGCTGTTTATTGTTATGTATGTTAATTGTTTTTTTAGTACTCGACAGTGCTGAAAATTGGTTGTGATGATGAAACCTTTTTAACTGCTTTACAAACTGAAAAGAAACAATGTTTTGCAAATCTTATAATTGATAAGAATCGAGACCTTTCATCATTCTTGCAGCATGTAATACCTAATATATGATATTATGCCAGTTTTGGTTGAATCGCATTTTTGAATTGTAAACCTAAAATTTATGATGATAGCATGTATTAGTCAAAGAAACTTACAGCCTAGGAAGGGCACTACAACTTTCATCAGGAGTTTGAAGTTTGACCCTAACTCAAGCACAGAATATGCATTAGTACTTAGGTGACTACTGGCATTATACGTGATCAACTTAGCAAAACCAAAAGAGAAACCTAAAGTTCATATGAAATACTTTCTAACTACAAAATGTAAAAAGGAGTTTCATATGAATATATTTCTCCTTTAGAAAGCATACAGTACAATATGTTGTCCTATGAACTTGATCCATTAAAAAAAATAAATCTAGATTTCATCTTTTATCTGCATTGCACTTGACTGTGTACTTTTTGTTTTAATTTTTTGACTACACAATTTTTGTGTTTTTTGGATATAATTGGCATTCTAATGTCATCAACTGAATTGTCCTTTTTTTTTCTTCTGATGTTGATATTTGTCTTGTCCAGTTATCTGGTGCTGCACAGACATCATTGGAAACTTCGCTTCTGTGCCGAAGTTGGTTCAATTTAGCTAGACCATTTAGGTAATATCTTTGATGCTGATTCCATTTTGACTAATCCCTCCATTTATTGGAAGTCTTCATGTTCTGAAATTCTTGCATTTTACTTTATTTCCAGTTCAAAACCAGCTGGAAATGATGTTATTGGAATTGATTTGGGAACTACCAATTCCTGTGTGGCTGTAATGGAGGGAAAGGTTCTAATTTCTACCTTTTATTCTACCTTTGTTTGTTTCTGGTTCATCTTTTTGCTCAAGTTGATTATCCTTTTGTGGTATATGTAGAATGCAAAGGTGATTGAAAATTCTGAAGGTGCACAGACAACTCCATCCATTGTCACATTTAACCAGAAGGGTGAACTGCTTGTTGGAACCCCAGCAAAACGCCAATCAGTTACCAACCCCACAAATACCCTTTGTGGGACCAAGTGACTCATAGGTCGACGTTTTGATGATCCTCAGACACAGAAGGAAATGAAGATGGTCCCCTACAAAATAGTCAAGGCTCCCAATGGAGATGCATGGGTTGAAGCTAATGGACAGCAGTATTCTCCAAGCCAGATTGGTGCATTTGTTCTGACCAAGATGAAAGAAACTGCTGAATCATACCTTGGGAAATTTGCTTCTAAGGCGGTGATTACAGTACCGGCATGTTTCAATGACGCCCAGAGACAAGCAACCAAAGATGCTGGTAGAATTGCTGGTATGGATGTCCAGAGGATCATCAATGAACCAACAGCTGCTGCACTTTCTTATGGGTTGAACAACAAGGAGGGTCTGATGGCTGTTTTTGATCTTGGAGGAGCAACCTTTGACATTTCAATTTTATAAATTTCAAATGGTGTATTTGAGGTGTGGATTTTGTGTTATTATACTTGTATGTGGCCTTTTGACTCTCATGATCTTCTATAGTCTGATTTTGGTTGTCTGGTTTCAGGTAAAAGCAACAAATGGTGATACATTCTTGGGTGGTGAGGACTTTGACAACACTCTTCTGGAGTTCTTAGTGAGTGAATTTAAGAAAACAGAGGGGATTGACCTTTCAAAGGATAGGCTGGCTTTACAGAGACTTCGAGAAGCAGCTGAAAAGGCTAAGATTGAGCTCTCATCAACCTCTCAGACTGAGATCAACCTGCCATTCATAACTGTTGATGCATCAGGAGCAAAGCATTTAAATATTACGTTGACTAGATCAAAGTTTGAGACTTTGGTAAATAACCTAATAAAAAGGACAAGAAGTCTGTGTAAGAGTTGCTTGAAGGATGCAGGCATATCAACCAAAGAAGTTGATGAAATTCTACTTGTGGGAGGGATGACTAGGGTTCCAAAAGTTCAAGAGGTAGTTGCTGAAATCTTTGGGAAGAGCCCAAGCAAGGGGGTGAACCCAGATGAAGCTGTTGCAATGGGTGCTGCCATTCAGGGCGGCATCCTCCGTGGGGATGCGAAGGAGTTGCTTCTCTTGGATGTCACCCCTCTCTCTCTTGGTATTGAGACCCTTGGTGGAATCTTTACCAGATTGATCAATAGGAATACAACCATTCCCACAAAGAAGAGTCAGGTGAGTCTATTTTTTATTTTCTGCAAATGGGACTTTATTTTTGCAGAGTCAAGCTTTGGTTAGGTTCTTGTTAGAAAATAGATATGCTGAAATGCTGGACTAAGACTCACTGATTATTTGCAGTTCCTAGAGATTAGAGTTCATAACAAATTCACAAGAGAAGACTTCAACCTAGACACTGATCTTGATTGTCTTTGTCTAATCTAGCCTGTAAATGAGTGTCAATCAATATTTCTGCTCTCCTGTACTCCAAATATTATTGGATTTAAATCAACACTCTCTCCCATTCATTACTTTGAAAGCATTTAATGTGTTTCTGCACTGATATGTTATACATATTATTAGTTTTGAAAAGGAGAAAAAAATAAACGTGGGATTTTTTGTGTTATTGTTTCTGCTTTGTTATAGTCCAGATATTATCGGATCTAGATCGACAGTCACTTGTACTCATTCCTCTGAAAGCATTTAATAAGTATTTTTGCATTGATACGTAGTGCATATTATCAGTTTCAAAAAGGGGAGAATTGGATTTTTTTTCTTCTTGTCATTGTCGTCACAGTTATAGTCAATCATATTGTCATAGTTGCAGATCATGGACTGTCTTTTTCTCTATTACATGCTTGAATAAAACTTTTCTTGTGTTAATCAAGTTTTGTCCTTTTGTCCTTTCAAAATATACCCAATTGCTTAATAACTAATGCCAACATAAGGTTTTCTTAGTTTTTCATGGTTTTCCTCTTAGTAGACCTCTTACCTATCATATTCAAGTTACTCTGGTGTGTGTGCGCCCGCGCATGCATCCCCTTTGTATATACTGTTCTTTAGACCACCCTTGATCTATGTATATTCGTTTCCTGATTAACATGCGTCTGATTTGTTGTATAAGCTAACTGGACATCTAAATTTCTCTTGAATTTTCAGACCTATTAGAACATTTTTCTGTTGTATTGATTCAGTTCTCATTGTGACTTGTGACAGGTATTCTCAACTGCAGCTGACAACCAGACCTAGGTAGGTGTTAGGGTGCTGCAAGGGGAGCGGGAAATGGCTGCAGACAATAAACTCCTGGGGGAGTTTGAGCTTGTTGGCATCCCACCAGCACCAAGGGGCATGCCCCAAATTGAGGTCACATTTGACATTGATGACAATGGAATTGTGACTGTATCTGCTAAGGACAAGGCCACTAGGAGGGAGCAGCAGATCACAATTCGCTCATCAGGCGGTCTATCTGAGGACGAGATCCAGACGATGGTTAAAAAGGCTGAACTGCATGCACAGAAGGACCAGGAGAGGAAAGCATTGATTGATATCAAGAACAATGCTGACACTGCGATCTATAGTATCAAGAAGAGCCTAAACGAGTACAGGGATAAGATTCCATCAGATGCCACTTCTGAGATTGAGTCAGCTGTGAATGACTTGCGCCAGGAGATAGCTGGAGACAGCGTTGATCAGATCAAGGCAAAGATTGATGCAGCCAATAAGGCAGTCCCAAAGATTGGGCAGCACATGTCAGGTAGTTCCAGTGGCTCTGCATCCAGTGGGTCACAGGATGGTGAGCAGGGCCCGGAGGCAGAGTACCAGGAGGTGAAGAAGTAAAGCTCAATGTGTGATCTGTGCCTTTCCAGAGATCAGCTAGTAGATTGGAATACTGATTGTCAGAAAACTTTTAGTCTTTAGGTTAGGTTAGAGCTCCTTTTTGTGAAATAAATATTACACTTCCTGGGCTTTCGGTTGTTATTGTGGTCTGGGTGTTGAGCTTATTTCTTCTGCGGTTTTTTGTTTAACCTACATTTTTGTGATTACACTGTCAAATTTCTCAAGAACCTTTGTCTTTTATATTTACTTATGTAAACCGGGATGTGGTGGCAGAAACAACTCATCTCATTTGCTTGATAGACCTTTTTTGTTCATGTGTTGTATGAACTTGTTCAACTGAGCTGATGAAGCTACTGTTCTATATTTCTATATTTCTAGTGTCAAGCTTGTTATTTCTCTTTATGTCAACTGTGATCGATGGTTTATTTTTGTACCTATGAAACCATGTAGTTCATTTTTTTCTGCTACCGCGTGTTTGCCTGTTTTTCTTTTATAAAAACACACCTGAGCTTTATCTTTTTACCATCTTTTCAAGTTTTGGTTTCAAGTTTTGGTTGAACTCAAAACGTTTGTGTCTATACTTATAATTTTGGTTTTCAAAAATAAAATTTTTATATTTAGATATTAAAATTATTTTATAATTCATATTTATTTTAATAGTTAATGATTTAATTTGGGTCATATTTGATCTGAGTTTGAATATTAACTTTTACATTTTTTTAAACTTTTTGAAGCTTTTTTACCCCAAAAATTTAATTAATAATTTCAATATATATATATATTAAATTTTTTTATTTTGTTAATTTTTAAAAATATTTTTAAATTTAAAACATTAAATTTTAATAAAAAATTTAAAATTATTTATCTGAAAATCAAAACAAAATCGAAACAAATCATTCGGTGAAAATTTGAAACTTAAAAACTTTATTTTTTACTACTCGATGCGCTGTGGAAAAGCCGTATTGTCATGTCATATCATTGTGGTTGACTCACGGTAAGCTTTATGTCAAATCATTGTCATTTTAAACGAGAGATTTTAGATTTGGGCTTTTATATTTGTGAAATGCGAAAAAACAATTTCAAGTTTAGGATTTCTCTTACTCTGCTCCATTTGTGACCTCTCATAAAGTGAAAGTAATATATTAATAAGGAAATCGATGTAAGGGGCAATTTATGGTTGTATATTGGCTAAGAATCAGCCTAGAAACACCAACAATGATTGGATTGAGGAATATTACATTCAAAAATCCGACAGTAGTTTATGATTTGTATCAAACCACCGATGTTTTGCTTACCAAAACACACCATTAAGTGCAGTTAAAATGGCTCTGATAAACTGATAGAATGCCACCACAACACCAAAAATCTCAAGCTAATCATACGCCGATGTAAACTGTAGCAGTAGAAGTCATTAATCTGCTTCGTTCCTGGATTCATCTCGGGACAGACAACATGATCTAGTGGCACGGGGATTAGAATCTCAGGCGAATCTTTCAGTACTCACGCGCCAGGCGATGCGATGCGATGCGGCCCACCAGCTGTATAATGTTGCCGCCGCGTGATGATATGGTGATGATGATGATGTGATGGGCGAAGATTGGGCACACGTTATGTACTGCCCGCAATGATGACGATATGATTGATGTATTGTTGTTGATGATGTAGATGCAGCAGGTGCCCGGCGCGCAATGATGCAAGGATTGACAAAGAACTGTATGTTTTGTTTCCATATTTATGCTCGTGCTCGCTACTGTGCAGGTGAGAACAAGTGGAGGAGACGAGAGGATTTGGCAAAATACGGGTGTTCGATCTCGAACCTTGGCTTCAGTCTCAGTTCCAGTTTTAGTTTCAGTTGGACCTACAAGCCAAAACCCGGGTTTCAGATTTACCGTCTCAGCCTATTTCATTCTAAAAGCCATACCGAAGTAAAAACAAGGGAATTTTACCCGATCTGTAGTTAATTCTCAGAAATATTTATATAAAATTGTTGAATTTATAAAAAAAATTAACCGAATTGTGGAGATCGAGTTCATCGGTTAAGCATGTTAAATGTGGGAATAATTCTCTGGAGTGTATTTAGTTTGCGGCCGGCTAATCATACTAGTCGGTATAATTAGCATTTTACAATTAAACGCCTACTAATTAATATGACTAATCCAAAAATAACACTAATTAGAATGTATGGTATTAATTATGTTGAGATCATCTCAGATTAAGTAATGTTCTAAAAGTGACTAGTCAGTATGATTTTTTTTTTGTCGGACAAAATCATTAGTCATACTAATATAATTAGCCATTATGATTAATTAGCACGACGTATTGGTTTAACAAAATTGAAGGGGGCATGTGATATAAGCCACGACTCAATGCTTAAGCACTTGGGAGGACAAAGTGCATCAGAAAGTGACGGTACAACAGAAAACCCATTACGGTTAATATTATTAATACATTCTTATCCCATAATGCAAAAAAATTGCAAGCTCATGGTTGATGGACCCCTTAAACGATATAATAGACTGTGGGCTGGCCAAAGATGCCCTAGCACTTTTCAGACACATGGCCCCACACTTTGGGATGTGGTGGGGTCCTTTTTGGATTTGGCTAGATTTTCCCTCCCTCATTGACACACTTGTGCCCTAGCCTTGGTGCTGAACCTTCCACTCCCGCTCCTGCTTCCAGGTCCTTTTCATCAGCACAAACCCCTCGCCAACCTAAATCTTGCCATCTGTTTTTCAAGGACTTTTTCGTATGTATATACCCTCGTGAAAATGGATAAATGAGAAGCTATTCGATTCGATACAAGTAGAGATGTACTCTTAACTCGATTGAAGTATTTGTTGTTGGTACATTATCCGTCTAGCGCGGCTACATGCCGTCTTCTAACGCCTTCATTGCCGCTGTTTTAGTTATTTTAAGCAAATTAATTGGTTCTAAAAATGAATATTTTTTTAGGAAACACGAGGCAAATATACAACTACAGCATGTGTAAGGTATATACCTAACCAAACATATTTTCAGGGCTATATAGGCAACATATCTGTTGTTGATATTTTCCCCTTCCATTTGAAGTCGTAAGAGTGATACTGAACTCTTGGTGGGTTCCAAATCCTCTCCTGCATATAATTCTTTAAACCATCAAGTCAATCTAGGATATGATATGGGTTCCAAGAAGCTGAGTAGGTTTCAATTTCAACGGGTATGCTTTTCTAAAGCTCCACCAAGATGCTTCTAACATGAGACCATGAAATCCACATACAAGAAAACATATTCTTCTGTTCAACCAAATTAAGGTGCTTCACTTTATATGCAACTTGTTGTTGGATATCTGGAACTTAAAAGAAGAGGGTTCATATCAACATCCAACCCCATTAAATGGAATCAATATGAAGTTGTTGGGTGTTTATTTTCTTGTCTAACATTATCAGCCTATGATTTTTAAGGATAGGTTTAGGTATTCTTGCTACTTAGTTTGAATCTTCTTCATTTTATTATTATTTGTGGGATTATATTGGAATAAGGCCCCACTCATTTAAGATCTGGCAGACATGGCTCTGAATGCATCATGTAATCTCTTGATTGAATGCTTCAGTGCCAGATCAGTATGTCTTTTCGTTCTGTTTCTCATTGATTTTAAGTCACGGATCAAACAGAAGAACATGGAAAATAATGCAAATGAATCATTCTGTCAGCAGATTAGCTAATCGAATTGTAATTTCACTTGTTACTTCTCACGACAATTTCATCAGACATCATTAACAGAAAACGCAAACACGCTTATTAAACTAGTGACAAAAATATGACAGAAATCGTATCAAATGAGAAAAATGAAGCTTTTAATTCATTATCCACGGCGATAATCCCTATAACTTGGTCATGCATTCCAAATTTTCTAGTCCCAAGTAACTATCACATTTGTTCGTTAAGTTATACATATTGGAAAAGCTGTACCTAGGTTTTGTAGCACCACGTTGCAAGGTTAAGGACAACGGTAGAAGATCTAAGGGAGCCGAGTCCACAAGACAAAAAGATTCACGAATGAGTTGGCTCAAGCTATACCAGAAAAGTGTTGATAATTCCATTATCTTAACTTATCCTTAATCAAATACTTAGCCTCAATAATAAACATAATTTGTCAATTTAGGGCCGAGCCCGACGAGGCTTTCATCATTTTGATTAATTTCCAAGTGCAAGATAAAAGCAAGATAAGAAATGAAGGGGTAAACTTAAATGTCAAAGTGTCCTGCTAGGGCGATGAGTTAGAGGCTGAATGCAAGCTCCTTCCAAGATTCGAATGTCCATGTCATCAGTTTCGAATCTATAAGGGATTCCATTGGAGAAATCATTCGACGGCAGGCCCCAGCAACTGTAGCGGTTGATCGGAAAACGAAATGGTCCCTTGGTGAGATATTCACACGGCCATCTTTTCCCCTAATCTTAAAGCTTAATTCATAAAACCAACAGAAAATTTTAAAAGAGTAATGATAATATAATGAAAGATATGAAATCTGCTTTTTCGAGGATCCACGACAGATACCGGGGAGAAACATGAGAGCATGGGGAGAGCATTTGAGAAATGAGACCGAGTACAAAGCATCTGGATCATATTTTTGCCTTGTCAGGAAAAGGAGATGTGCGATTAGGGTTTCCATTCTTAAGTTAGGTATGGAATTCAAAGCATAAGGGATCCTCTTTAGATTCGAAGCATTGAACGAAACAATATTGCTTTCATCAACGGATTTCTCCCACACACACACACACACACAAATCACACTTTTCTGAAATATTTATGTATGTTTTTTTCTTTGATAAACCATTAAGATTCGCCGAGTAGCACATTCGTTAAACTGGTTAGCCAAAATAGCAATCAAATTTAAAGTATTTATCCGTTAAGAACGGATGCTACAGTTTATCTTAGCCAAAAGCCACAGAAAAAAAATACCAACAAAAAGCCAGAAAATTGGTAAAACATGCACTGACATGGCCGCCCGCCATTGGCGTTGCATGGAGTAGACTCGATCTTATTGGCCGGCCGCATTTGCTGCGGGACCCACCATAGATATTAACGGTAAGCAGGGCCATCATTTCATTAATTGTTTTTTGCTAAGCAAAACTTAGAATTAAGGAGAGAAACGCCAAGAGAGGGAACCTTGGAAGCCAGAACCCTCCGCATTCCGACTGCTAGATCGCATTTAATTTGTTTTTATGCGCATTAACTACCTGTTATTATCTGAATTAAGCTAAAATAAATGCAATAGAAAAGCAGAAATAAATGGGATAATTACGCCATCCGTGATGTAAAGGCCACGTCGCTATCGCCGAGACATAGGTCACACCCAGCGCGACCCTGAGTCGCCTTCCTGCCCGTCGTGGACTCGCTGCTTCATGGGGTATTACAGTAAATTTACTCCATCGGCCTCGTTACCGAGGTCAAACCTATAATTGCGCCCGAGGAGGCGCTCCGTCACCACCTCCTCCCCCTCGGCCGCGCCACGTGTCGGTTACTACCGCCAGGCAGCTTCTTCGGGACCCCCGGGTGCGGGCCGTCCGTCGTGACACGTAGGCCAACTCGTGTTGCTCGGGGCCTCGGGCTGGGTCCGTCCTTGATGGGCCTCGGGGTTTGGGATCCGACGGTGGACGCTGCGTGGGCGTCATGTGCGTCCCGCCCGCGGAGCCCGACAGTGTACCGCCACGAAACCTCCAAATGGCGGTTTCCCATGCACGTCCATGGCCCCATTTCACCCCTGCGCACGAGGGCCCCTTCTCCTCCCGCTGTCCTCTTGTGCTCGTGGCGGCGCTCGTTCTCTGAACATTTTTAGATTTTTCTTTTTTTTTTAATGCGTTATAAAGTAACGGTTACACTGTATTCGACTCTCTCTCGGTTTCCCAGCTCTATATAAAGGGCGCCCGCCCTCCCTGTTGCTTTACAGTTAGCACTTGCTTCCTGGTTTCAAGTTCGTAGCAGTAGTAGTTGTAGGCATGGGATCTGCAGTGGAGAGCTGGTCGGCGGTGTCGCTGGCCTTGGCCAAATGCGGTGCCGCCGATTTCTCCCGCCTCTTTCCTATTACCCTCGTTGCTGTTCTGCTTTTCATAGCGACAGCCATCGTTTACTGGGTTGTCCCGGGAGGCCCCGCGTGGGGGAAGTATTGGTTTAGCCGCAAGCACGCTGCCGGGGATGTAATACCCGGGCCGAGAGGTGTCCCTTTCACCGGCAGCATGAACCTCATGACCGGCTTGGCTCACCGCAAACTTGCTGCCGTAGCCAATGCTTTTAATGCTCAGCGGCTCATGGCACTCAGTCTGGGTGGAACTCGGGTTGTCATCACCTCTGACCCCGGCGTCGCCAAGGAGCTTCTGAACAGTACCGCGTTCACCGACCGACCAATAAAAGAGTCGGCCTACGGTCTCATGTTCCACCGCGCCATCGGCTTCGCGCCCTACGGCGCGTACTGGCGCTTGCTCCGAAGGATCGCCGCCGCCCACCTCTTCTGTCCCAAACAAATCGCCGCCGCCGGGCCTCACCGCGTCTTTATCGCCAACCAAACGGTCGCTGCCTTGAAACGGTGCCCGGGCTCCATCCGGGTTCGCGACGTGCTCAAGCGAGCCTCGCTAAACAACGTCATGTGGTCGGTGTTCGGGCGTCGATACGAGCTCGGCTCCGAGTGCGAGGAAATGAAGGAGCTCAGGAGCTTGGTGGACGAAGGCTACGACTTGTTAGGGAAGCTCAACTGGTCCGACCATCTTCCTTTCCTGTCGGGTCTAGACCCGCAAGGGATCCGACTCCGCTGCTCCCGGCTCGTGCCTAAGGTCAACAGCTTCGTGACCCGGATCATAGAGGAGCACCGGGTTGGGCCTGCCCGGCCCGTTCGAGACTTTGTCGACGTTCTGCTCTCCCTCCAGGGCGGCGATAGGCTGTCCGATCCTGACATGGCTGCTGTTCTTTGGGTACGAAGTGCCGGTGAAGATACCTCTCCTTCATTTGGTATTTTTATTATATTTAAAATTATTTTTCTTAATGCAGGAGATGATATTTAGGGGTACGGACACCGTGGCGGTGCTGATAGAGTGGGTCTTGGCGCGGCTCGCGATGCACCACGACGTGCAGAAGCGGGTCCACGACGAGCTGAACGAGGTGGTCGATATTGACCGGGCGGTGACGGAATCGGACGCGGTGAGGCTGGGGTACCTGAACGCGGTGATCAAGGAGGTCCTCCGACTCCACCCGCCGGGCCCGCTTCTCTCCTGGGCCCGGCTCGCCACGTCTGACTGTGTCCTGGACGGAAGGCACGTGCCGGCGGGGACCACGGCCATGGTCAACATGTGGGCCATCACGCACGACACGCGTGTCTGGCATAACCCGCTCGAGTTCCGACCCGAGCGGTTCGTCGGGCCGATCCGGGCCGATTTCCCCATTCTCGGTGCCGACCTCCGGCTTGCGCCATTCGGGTCGGGCCGGCGCAGCTGCCCGGGCAAGGCGCTGGCCATGGCCACGGTCAGTTTCTGGGTCGCCACGCTTTTGCATGAGTTCGAGTGGGCCCCAGCGAGCAACGATTCACGTGTCGATCTCTCAGAAGTTCTCAGGTTGTCCTGTGAAATGGCGGCTCCTCTCACTGTTACGATGCGCCCGCGTCGCAGAGTTAACTAAAAGCTGTACCAGAGCTTTCAGGCCGCTTGGGTGTATAATGCGGGTCGCAGTTGCTTTACCAGCTCTATGTATTTTCTTTTTTTTTTTTATAGTGTTTTTTAGTTTATTTTGTGTACTTTTTGGCTTTTTTTTTTTGTTTTTGTTTTGGTGATGCGTGTAAATTTTGGTGAAGAAATAGAGAAAAATATGAAGCGTGTGTTTTCAGTAAGTTATCCAGCAATGATGAATGTGATATTGCAAGATGCCTTAAACTGATAATTAAGCATGATAACTAAATAATTAAGTGAAACTAAGACTGCGAGACCACAAATCCATGGAAAATCACGGCAACAATATCTCCAACGTCTTCACATTGTTTTCATATGACTGGATTAGACCGGCAAATCAACTAACATTGAGTTGTTTTTAATACTAATCGATTTCTTAATCCATGGAACTGAAAGCAAAAGGTTTAGATATATATAATAAACAAGAAGATTACAAACACATAGCTCACGTGTGAGAAGCCCACAAGTAGCTGTCATGAATCCGGCTCATGAGCTGTTGATTGAAGAGCAGGAACAAGAGTCGCGATTAGAGTTGATAGAGATTGAAAGGGAAGTCCTACCAGCTTTTGCAAGTCAAGTAGCTGTGTGAATCCTTAGTTGGAATTAGCATTACAGGCACAAAAAAATATCTTATATTCAAATGTAAATTCAAACACATTTCATACAAAAAATTATATTTTAATTTTTTCATTGCTACCCAACAATTTTCTAGGGCTGTCACTGTCTTGTGTGAGACATGCATTGGCCTAAATGGGCCGCCATCATATTTGAACTATGCAATTATAGTTGCATGTCTCATCAAATCTCACTAACACTTAATTACTTCATTTTCGGCTTGGTTATGAATGGCCGTCCTTATTTGCTACTTAAAATCAAGTCTTTTCTTATATTAGTTATTGTTGTTGTTGTTTTTATTTTTATATCTTTTTTCTCTTTTATTTTCCATTTTGATCATGTTTAGTATATATATGCTACTCCTTTATAAGTTATTTTCTGTAACAATCAATAAAACAATTTTCTATTCTCCTAATTTTACGTGATATTAGAATTTCAATTGATTACTATTAGACCAACAAATTATTATGACAATAAAGACCTTTGAACAAGTAGTTGTAGTTCGGAATGAGGAGTTATTGCACTACATTCTTAATAACTTAGACCAAAGACTAGTTAGTCACACACTTGCTCAAGGGGACTAACTATTTGACATGAAAATGTGCAATTACCAATGCTTTGGTCTCAAAGCACAAAATCGTCTTTGTAAATGGCAAGCTTCCGAAACTAGCCGAAGGCGACCCGAATGAAGAAAGCTAGATCACCTATAATTCTATGGTAATGTCCAGGATCCTTATTTCACTCAATGAAGAACTACACGATAGTATTGTTTATCATGATACAACAAGAGGAATGTGGGTGGGATTAGAGGAGAGATTTTCCCAAGGAAGTGGACCACAAATTCAGGAATCAAGTGTGAGATTGTTAATACACATCTGAGTGAGATGACAATTTCAATGTACTATGCAAAGATGAAGGCTTTGTGGGAACAGTTAAATGATTTCTCAAGGTCTCATGATTCATCTTGCAAATGGTGCACTTGTGGTGTAGCTGCTAGAGAAAAGAAAGAGGAGAGACTCCATCAATTCCTCATGGGATTAAATGATGTCTTTAGCGTCATGAGATCAAAGATTCTTTGCAAAGATCCACTGCCCGACCTATCAAATGCTTATTCTTTGTTAACCTCAAAGGAAGTCCCTATTAGAAAACACCAAATCAGTGAACCGGTGGCCTTCAAAGTCAATACAGAAAAATAGAAAAAGCAAGGGAAGAGGCCTAAATGTGACCATTGCAGCAAGCTCGGACATGCAAAGGAGTCTTATTTTGAGATTGTTGGATACCCACCAAATTGGCAAGGAATGTGGCTCATGTCACTATTGTGGAGACCAAAGAAGCCGTGCATACTCAACAACAAATGAATTTTACCCAAGAGCAGTTAACCAGTTGTTGGCATTGCTAGCTAAGGAGAACCATGTCACTTCTACAGTCAACTTTATTGGTAATGTCAATTCGACTACATGGATTCTTGATAGTGGAGCATCTGATAATGTAATATCAAATGCAAAATTATTAAAGAATACCATTAAACCTATTTTACCCGTTAAAGTTGTCTCACCTAATGGAGATCGGACAGAAGCAAAATTAATTGGAGATATAGAGTTAAATGAAAGTTTTTTGCTCAAAAATATTTTATACTTGCCTAATTTCAATTGTAATTTGATCTCTATTAGAAAATTGACACAACAACTAAGATGTTATGTTATGTTTTCACAAAATGAATGCATTATACAAGACCTTGCCAACTAGATGACAATTGGATTGGGTAAGAAATGAGAGGGGCTCTACCGATTGGACGAGGGATCAAGTTAGGAAATCTATGCAGCTGAGCCTAATATGCAAGCAAGTTTGTTTCATTGAAGATTAAGACATTTTTCTTTATCTGGGATAAAGGATTTTCTAGATGTTTTTGTTTTTAAAAATAAGGAGAAGCTGGGGCCATGTTATGTTTGCCACCATGCCAAATAAAGTCAAAAGAAATTTCCTATTGGGAATAACAAATCAATGAATATTTTTGATTTGGTTCATTCTGATACTCGAAGCCCTTATCATTTCAAAAGGCATCATGGCTACTCATATTTCCTCATAATTATTGATGATTATTCTAGAAGAACCTGGATTTATTTTATGAGACAGAAATCTAAGGCACCAATATTTTTCAAACACTTTGTTAGACTTGTCAAAATGCAATTTGAAAAGCTAGTCAAACAAGTTCGATCTGATAATGCACTTGAGCTTGTCTCTAGAAGCTTTAGATAATTAATTGTCAACCAAGGAATGCTTCGTCAAACTACATGCTCTTATAGACCTCAAAAATATGGTGTAGTTAAAAGAAAATACTACCACCTCCTTGAAGTCACTCGCACCTTGATGTTTCCATCCAACATTCCGTTGTATTACTAGGGAGAGTGCATTATGACTGTGGCATATTCGATCAACATAATGCCGAGTAAGTGTTTTGGTGGAAAAACTCCTTATGAGTTGCTTTTGAAAAGAAACCAACATATGAGCATTTATGTGTATTCGGATGCTTATGTTATGTTTATATCAAGCCAAAACCAAATTAAAAGTTTGAAGCTAGATCAGATCTCGAAGGTGTGTCTTTCTTGGTTACACAATGAAAAAGAAAGGGTATAAGGTATTGGAGGAGTCAAAAGAGTGTCAAATTGAAATAATATAGTGGGCCGGACACGACACTATCCCAAAAACTTAAACTCATGGGATATGAACATTTTTCACTATATATATTGGACTCTATCTATCCAATATCTGATGTGGGACTAACTCATCATACCTGACATTATAACAATCCTCCCGTTCATATGTGATTTGACCACATTAATTTTAACACTCTTAATCAAAAATTCTTTTACTTGACCAGTTCCACTGTGTGATCCATACTAACGGGTTTTTGTTTCATTCTTTTGATTTTTTTTAAAGAGAGACTAACATGTGACTCAATTCAGTCATATCACAATGGTAATTTCGGTCTTAAGAATTTGCACAGCTTCGAACCTGAAGCTCTGATATCATTTGTTGGAGGAGTCGAAAGAGTGTCGAATCAGAATAATATAGTGGGTTGGACGCTAAATCATCCTAAAAGCTTAAGCTCATGTAATATAGGCCTTTTTCACTATATATATTGGACTTTATATAGTCAATATTTGATGTGAGACTAATTCATCACACCTGATATTATAACAATAAGGTGCTAGAGCTTGAGACCGAGAAGATTCTTGAGTCACGAGACGTGGCCTTTTATGAAGACATTTTTTTCCTTTCAACATAATGATTGGAAAGAGGTGAACCATTCCCAAATGCTTCACAATATCTACTAAAATGATGAAAAGTCAGAAGATGATGAGGATTTGGGAGAAAATGAGGAAAATATGCTTATAGGAGATGCCCCACGTGAAGAACATCTTTATGAGACAAGGAGGCCAATTCAAGAACATCGACCGTCAAAATATCTTGATGATTACATGCTTAGCATTAATATCGAAGGCAATCCCCCCTCACATCAAACCGATCCGATCAAACTCAAGTTATCCGAGGCAAAGGGTGAAGGTACATTCAAAATTGAATTTTTACCTAGAACTAATGGTGCTTTGATGACTATTGTCAAACATGCATGTGTTGTTGACAACCCAAATAGTGTACATAATTCATTGCTTGAGCCCAACCATTTTGAGGAAGCGTCACAACACCTTAAGTGGAGAGATGCCATGGAAAAGGAATTGAGAGAACTTACTGATAACCAAACATGGAGTATCATTGAGTTGCCAAGAGGAAAATGGGCAATTGGTTCAAAATGGGTGTTCGAAATCAAGTATAAACCAAACAGTACATTAGACAAATACAAAGCTAGATTGATTGCAAAGGCTATAGTAAGATTAAGGGAGAAAATTGCAATGACAATTTTGCTCCTGTGGCAAAATTTGCCTCTGTTAAACGCTTCATTATAGTTTCTATTGCTAGAGGATGGGCTCTACACCAACTTGATGTCAACAATGCAATCTTGAATGGGGATCTTGGTGAAGAAGTGTATATGAAGTTGCCTCAAGGGTTTCACATTGGAAACAATAAGCTTGTTTGTCAGTTACACAAGTCAATATACGGTCTTAAATAAGCTTCTAGACAGTGGTTTGGTAAGCTCTTTGATACCTTGCTCTCTTATGGTTTCCATCAAAACAATTCAAACAATTCTCTCTTACCATGAATAAGGTAGATGACAAGCTTCTTGTGTTGGTCTATGTTGATGATATTATTGTCGCAAGAAACAACAATGAAAAGTATATCCAATTCAAATGGTATCCCCAAAGCTAATTCCAAATCAAGGATTTAGGTGCATTAACATATTTTCTTAGTTTGGAGGTCAAGAGAATCAAAGATGGCGTCTACTTGAATCAAAGGAAGTGTGCTCAAGATATTGTTAGAGAAGCGGTTATTAAGCACATGAGAAAGGTTGATACGTTGATACCACAATAACATGGTCTTTTGGCAAATGAAGGAGCGCCACTTTCTGACAGCCATGAATATAGATTACTCATTGGCAAGCTTCTTTATTTGACTTTGACTTGCCCAAACTTATCCTATGCACTACACCTTCTTAGTCAATTTCTTCAATATCCTAGGGTGTCAACTTAGTCATGTCTCGAATCTGAATTTTTTGGAAAGTCCTAATTAAATTAGAATTTATATTAGAAAATAATTTAGTGGTCCTAATCTTTTTCTGAATTTTTCTTCTACTAGAAGACTTGGGTTAGTGGGATTCTTATTTGAGTCAATCTCTTACTTTGACTCAAACTCAATTAGACCACTTTTATAAATATCCTATTTATCTAAGAGTTTCATAACAGTGAGATAGAGAGACATAGATCAAAACTCTCAAAAGGTATTATGACGGTCAGGCTACTTAGTGTCTTATGAGAGTTGATGATATTAGAGTTTCGTCTTCATCATTGTAATCTCCTCTTCTTTATCACTAATGCAATATTTTCCGAATCATCTTCACTTATGGAGTAAGTTATAAATCGAACAACATAAATCTCCTGTGCTATTTTTCTTTTCTTTTCTTTTTCTACATTGTGAATTGTGGTGGATATCGATATTTCATACAACAAATTGGTATCAAAGTTTGATTCAATATATCCATTATAAAATTTAATATAGAAAATTTAATGAAAAGCAAGAGTTTTCTATTTGACAAGTAAGAGTTCGTACAATCTTTACTCAACAAGAGTTAAAAAGCATTTTGGAGGATGTTAAGCCCAAAGATGTCACCGAAAGTGTTTGAGAGAACCAGAAGGCTAGTGCATATAGTACTATTATTCTCAATGTCACCGATGAGGTACTTTATCCATTTCTTGATGAGTATCACCTTCAGAGCTATTGAAAAAAATGGAGAAATAATATATGAGTAAGTCTATTTCAAACCGCATTTATTTGAAGAAATTTTTTTTAATTTTTAAATGAAAGAAGATACAAATATAGTTGGTCATTTTAAATTAGTCTCTCAATTATTAAGCATTAATATAATAATTGAATATGAAGATAAGATAATTATTTTTTTATCGTCTCTATCTTTTTCTCTTAATAATCTAAAAACTACTTTTATGTATAGTAAGAATTTAAAATTTAATGATATTTATGCTGCCCTTCTATCTAATAAATATTTAAAAAAGATTAAAAGGGATAAGTCACACTCAGAAATACTGATTGTCAGAAGTCGTACTAAAGAAAGAGTATTGGAAGCTCAAAGTAAAGAAAGAGAAAAAAATTTCAGTCCAAAGAGCAAACTAAAGAACAACTGTTAGTTGTTAAAGGAAATTTTAATGATGATTATGATAATGTTCTCTCTTTTAGTTTTGATTTTAATCATTACCATGCTACTTAAATTTTTTTATTATGGTTATTTTTATCATATATATCCCAATAAAGATTGATTTAAAGATTATAAGTCTTATAATGGTGATTTAGTTTTGATGAGTAATACTAATTCATACAAAATTGATAAAATTAGAATAATCAAAATTAAGATATTTGATAATATTATTAGAACTCTTAATGACGTTAAACATATTCCTAATTAAAAAAAATTTGATTTCTTTGTATTTGAATTTTGCTGATTGTAAGTATTCTACTAAAGGTGAAGTTCTTAATATTGCTAAAGGTTCATTGATAGTAAATAAAGGACCTAAAATATGAAAATTTGCATAAATTAATAGAAAAATTATTAAAGGTAGAGCAGCAATTTATTACATTTTTTCTAATATGATGTACCTATGACATATGCATCTCAGTCATATTAGTGAGCAATGTTTGACTAAACTCAACAAAAGAAAATCATTGAAATACTTCAACTTATGCAAATTAAATTTCTGTGAGTATTGTCTCTATGGTAAATAGTTTAAGATAAAATTTAACAGCAACACTTGTTATACTACAGCCTTAATTAATTATATTCATTCTAATATATGGTGCTCTCCTATTTTATTAAAATCTAGAGCTCATTATTTTGTTAGTTTTATTGATTATTTTTTCAAAAAAGTATGGATTTATTTTTTTGCATTATAAAGCCGAAGTATTTTCTATTTTCAAACAGTGGAAGTCTCAGTTGAAAAAAGAACTAATCGAAAAATCAAATTTCTCAAAAATGATAATAGCGCAGAGTATAAATCAATAAAGTTTCTTAAATTTTATGAAGATAAAAGTATCATGCGCCACTTTACCATCCCAAAAAAATTTTAACAGAATAATGTGGTTAAAAGGATAAACAGAACTTTGTTGGAAAAAATACGTAGTATACTCAATGCAATCAACCTTAAGAAGAATTTTTTGGTAGAAGCAGTCAACACAGTATATTTCATTGTGAATCGCTTTCCTCAGAAAATCATTGGTTACAAAACTCCTCAATCAATCTGCAATCCATATTGCCACCAATCATGTTTTTTATGAGCAGACCAAACATATTGAAACATACTATCATTTTATTCGCAAAAAATATGAAGAAAAGCTACTAAAGTTTATCTTTGTGCCATCTCATTCTCAACTTGTGGATATATTCACAAAAGGTCTTGGTCACATTCAGTTCACTCCATCAAGCACTTGATTGGTTTCAACAACATTGATCGCTAGCTTGAGGTAAGCAATGATGTTCACTCTGCTAGCAAGTCTTGATGTGTTTCTTTGTCACATCAGCTTGAGGGAGGCTCTTGCGTGAACTATGCATGGGTCTGCATTGGCCACCATCTTACATAAACTATGCAATTATGGTTGCAAATCTCACCAAATCTCGCCAACACTTGATTACTTCATTTTTGGCTTGGTTACAACTAGTAGTCCTTATTTGCTGTTGAAGATCAAGTCTCTCCTTATATTATCATTGTTGTTGTCGTCTTTACTTTAATTTCTCTTTTCTTTTCTACCTTTCATTTTGTTTAGGCTGAGCATAAATATGCTACTCCTTTGTAAGTTATTTTTTATAGCAATCAATAAAAGAATTCTCTATTCTCCCAATTTTACATACTGATTTGTTGGACTAGAGCACTAATAAATTTTTGTCCAAAGAGTTAGATTCAATTTAACCATGATGATTCAAGTACATTAATTATATCAAAGTGACCCTTTTATTACAAGGGCCACATGATTATTTTAATTATGTTTAGCATCAAAAAAATGCAAAAAATTAAGACTAAATCCTAGCACATATTAACCAATTGGCTTAATTGGAGATTGAAAAGGGCTATGATTAGATTAGATGGTTTGCCAATAAAGATAGATTTAAATGTAACTCTAAACACTCTTCATAGTTGCATTAAATCCTAATTTATGCTGTAATTTTTTTATATTGCTACTCTGTGACATCAATTTATATCCAAAATTCTAATATTATTTGAGATTTGTTGTGTGATTATCATAGTGAGTGATAATCAAATTTCATGAAGAAGTGGCATTTTGTTTTCTAGGGTTTCTGTAGGAAATTGGAACACAGCCTACAGTGTTGACCATTACTGTTGAAAAGATTGCATATTGGATGAATGCATAACTCAAAAGCATCTCTCTTGAAAACTGCTCAAAATTACTATAATAACCATTAACCTTGGAAGCATCTCTTTGGGTAGGGAACATGTATAGCAAGAGAAGGAAAACCCAAGTGTGTTTGAAATTGAATGCCTAGATGCCCACACTGCCTTTGCAACAAGTCATCTAGCACATACATAAATTGCATCATATAGTAGCAATTGCTTCTCACAATCCTTTCTCCCTTTGTTTCTTCTTGAAGCACTGCCAATGACATCATGTATCATTATATTACTTCTTTATATTAATGATATGCTTGTTATTGCTCAAGACATCTCTACTTAATTATGTAAAACCTTGAATGAAAAAAGAATTTGAGATGAAAATTTTAGGTGCTACAAAAAAGATTCTTGCCATGGAATTAATCAGAACTAAAAACACAGTAAGTTATGGCTCAAATAGAGTAAGTAATAATGATATGTTTGTTGTTGCTTAAGACATCTCTACTTACTTATGTAAAACTTTGAATGAAAAAAGAATTTGAGATGAAAATTTTAGGTGCTACAAAAAAGATTCTTGCCATGGAGATTAATCAGAACTAAAAACACAGTAAGTTATGGCTCGAATAGAGTAAGTATCTCGAGAAGATTATTTTTCATTTTGACATGCAGAATTCAAAACCTATTAGTACTCTTTTGGAATCCCACGTGAAGCTTTCAGCTCAACTATATCTTTCTACAGACAAGGAACATAGACACATAGAGAATATTTCATTTTCAAGTACTGTTGGAAGCCTAATATATATTATGGTATGCACAAGATTTGATATTGTACAAGTGATTAGCGTTGTTAGTCATTACATGACAAATAAAAAAAAAGAGCATTGACAAGCTATGAAGTAGTTATTAAGATATATCAAAACTACTCTTAATATTAATTTATATTTCGATAGAAACACAGTTCAAGAAATTATTAGTTACATCGATTCAGAACATACTAGAGACATTGGTTGATAACAACCCCTTATTGATTATCTTTTTACTTTTTTTTTTTTACTCTATTAGCTGGAAGTGCACCGTACAGTCAACTGTGATATTATCTACAATAAAGTCCGAGTATATGACAACTACAAAAGCAATCAAAAAAATTATATGGTTAAAAAGTTTAACAAGTGAAATTAATTTTTCTCAATATATTATCTCTATGTTTTAGGATAGTCAAAGCGTCATACATCTTAAAAAAAATCAAATGTACCACATCATATTAAAATACATAAATATCCGATTTCACTTTATTCATGACATTATTAAAGACGGCCATATTCTTTACAAAAAATTCATGTTTCAAGAAATCTCATAAATATGTTGACAAAGGTAATTTCAATTGAAGTCGTTGATCCTGCCCTATGAAGCAATGGAGAAGGTATCTGTTAAAAATTCAAATTCAAAGAAAAAAGATTCGAGCAAAAGTAAAAATTGTTAATTTAGTTGTATCTCAAATTTGAATTTTTCAGATAGCCCTAATTAAATTAAAATTCATATTAGAAAGTGACGTAGTCATCATAATCCTTCTTCAAATTTATCTCCTATTAAAAATTTGAATTAGTGAGATCCTTATTTGAGTCAGTTTTCTATTTTGACTCAAACTCAGTTATGTTACTTTTATAAATATTCTATTTATATAAGGATTTTATAATACTGAGATAGAGAGACATAAATTAAAACTCTCAAAACGTCTTGTGATGGATATACTAATTAGTCTCTTGTGAGGGTTGGTGATATTTGAGTTTCACTTCTATCATTGCAAGCTGCTCTTTTTTTGTCATCAATACAATATTATTTGGATCGCCTTCACCTATGAAGTAGATCGTAAACTGAACTACGTAAATCTCTTGTGTGTTATTTTTTTTTTCTTTATATTATGAATTATGGTGGATATCGGTATTTCGTGTAACACTAGAAAGCCACACATGCAAATGGCTAAGCATGTCATTACGTACATAAGTGAAACATCACCTTATGGGCTCTTCTATCCAAGAAAAAATGATCTTGTATTGAAGGCTTATTGTGATGCAAATTGGGGCGCATGTCTGACAACACCATCGTCCATAACAGGATTCATTTTCTTTCTCATTAGTGCCTGCCTAACATGGTGTGCAAAGTGTTAAACTATTATTTCTCTCTGATCAGCTGAAGTCGAGTACTATGCTATGGCTAAGGTAACAAAAGAGATAGTTTGGTTAATTGCTATACTCAAAGACATGTTTGTTGAGGTCTCAACCCCCATTTCTTTACATTGTGATAATCAATCTGCAATCCACATTGCCACCAATTCTATTTTTTATGAGCGGACCAAACATATTGAAACAAACTATCATTTTATTCGCAAAAAATATGAAGAAAAACTACTAAGTTTATCTTCGTGCCATCTCATTCTCAACTTGTGGATATATTCACAAAAGGTTTTGGTCACATTCAATTTCACTCCATCAAGCACTCGATTGGTTTCAACAACATTGATCGCCAGCTTGAGGTAAGCAATGATGTTCACTCTACTAGCAAGTCTTGATGTGTTTCTTTGTCACATCAGCTTGAGGGAATCTCTTGCGTGCACTATGCATGGATCTGCATGGGCCACCATCTTATGTAAACTATGCAATTATGGTTGCAAATCTGGCCAACGCTTGATTACTTCATTTTTGGCTTGATTACAACTGGTAGTCCTTATTTGTTGCTAAAGATCAAATCTTTCCTTATATTATTATTGTTGTGGTCTTTACTTCAATCTCTTTTTTTTTCTACCTTTCTTTTTGTTTAAGCTTAGCATAAATATGTTACTCCTATGTAAGTTATTTTCTATAGCAATCAATAAAAGAATTCTCTATTCTCCCAATTTTACATATTAATTTGTTGGACTAGAGCATTAATAAATCTTTGTCCAAAGAGTTAGATTCAATTCAACTGTGATGGTTCAAGTACATTAATCATATCAAAGTGTCCCTTTTATTACAAGGGCCACATGATTATTTTAATTATGTTTAGCATCAAAAAAATGCAAAAAATTGAGACTAAATCCCGGCACAGATTAACCAATTGGCTTAATTGGAAATTGAAAAAGGCAATGACTAGATTAGATGGCTTGCTAATAAAGATAGATTTAAATGTAACTCTAAACACTTTTCATATTTGCATTAAATCTTAATTTATGCTGTAATTTTTTTTATATTGCTGCTATGTGACATCCATTTCTGTCCAAAATTCTAATATTGTTTGAGATTTATTGTGTAATTATCATATGTTATTTTTCTTTTAAATGTTTAGAATTTTAGAGAAATATAGTCATTTTGACCGACATTAAATGTGGGCCAAAAAACCCTAGGTGGATTTTAGCCCAACGACAGTCAGAACTGAGATATTGGTTTCGCGTGATTTAGAAAGAAAGAAGAAAAAAAAAGTTAAAATTCTCATCTCTTTCCCTCTTAAAATGGGAAGAAAATCTACCTTCTAAAACTAGTAACTGCTTCAAATAACCAATGTAAATAATTAAAAGAGTGGAGATTTATGTTGTAGTTTTGGAGTTTGTTTGATTTCAAAACTCTCAACAAAAAGTGCCTCTGATTCTGACTAAGAGTGGATATATTGAAGTAGCATGATGAAAACTGGGGAGAAAATAATGCGGGCAATAGCAGAAGTGATGGACTTTTTCTTTGTCAATGCATAAGAACGTAGCTAAACAAAACACTTTGGTATCTCATCTTCTCTTTTATATCTACCCCGTGACACAATTCAATGCTTACTCTATACGGGATCTGTTGCACTGTACCTCCATCCTTCAAAACTACCCATTGACGTGTATTTTACTTTAATGCAATAGATATACCAAAGAAAGATCTAGAAAGAGTTTACTTCAAGACATTACAGTCCAAAACGATGATGGAAGCAAGAGTTGTTCTTGAGTTTCCATCGACTACGACAGTGAGTGATAATCAAATTTCACGAAGAAGTGGCATTTTGTTTCCTAGGGTCTCTGTAGGAAATTGGAACACAGCCTACAGTGCTGATCAGTACTGTTGAAAAGATTGCATATTGGATGAATGCGCAACCCAAGAAAACAAGGCAACGTTTGGTAATAGTTTGAAACTGATCATTCAGAAACCAGCAACCATTAGTGCTTACAAATTCAAATGCATCTCTCTTGAAAACTGCTCAAAATTACTATAATAACCATTAACCTTGGAAGCATCTCTTTGGGCAGGGAACATGTATAGCAAGAGACGGAAAACCCAAGTGTGTTTGAAATTGAATGCCTAGATGCCCACACTGCCTTCGCAACAAGTTATCTAGCACATACATAAATTGCATCATATGGTAGCAATTGCTTCTCACAGTCCCTTCTCCCCTTGTTTCTTCTTGAAGCACTGCCAGTGACATCATGTACCAGAAAATCGCACAAAATCTCAGAGATTCCACGAGGCACATGAAATAAAAAGGAAAATGAACAAAATCCCCAATCATAGGGTTATGATGAAACCTTTCCCTTGATGTCAGGAAAGAGACACGAGCAGAATCCAGAGAAGGGGAAATATGGTGAAATACACAAAATCTTTGCATCTCACTAGAAACATGGAAGCCTTGAAAACTTGGGAGGAATGAAGCCTGGTCCGAGATCTCTCTTTTAGTGTGAACTTTTGTAGAAAGGACCTTGAGCCAGACAACATTCTCCTCAAGAAAAGGCTTCCTTCCAATTCCAAGAGCCATGGCTGCTTTCAAAAGTGGAGGCGATGATGAGGAAATCATTGTGGTTACTTCTTGTTATTTGTTGGGGGGAGAGAGAGTGTATGCGAGTGAGGAGGAGGGTAGGAAAACAATAAAGGAAGAAATGTAAGGCGCAGAGGAGAAAGACAAGTCAGGGAGCAGGTACTGGGCCTATTACCTGCATTTCCCAGAGCTGATCACGACCTCTTCCATGCACCCTGCTTGCGCGGGGGCGCTCGCTTATCATCCCTAGGGTTGATGTCTCGGCAGCTCTTTTCAACCGTCGGATCTCATTTATTTTGCATTTATTGCAAATGAAGGGCTTTTCTACAAAAATGAATAGATGTATTTACAAAAACCACAAATTGTAGGGACTAGTAAAAAGTTCCTCTGATAAACAAAACTGATACGTCTTTTAATTTGTACAAATTCCCAATACCATCGAGAGCTTTTTAGTTTCGCAAAAATTATTTATGATTTTTTAAATTCTTAATAATCTCTTATTTAAATATTATTAGTGAGAAAAACTCAAGTGGTGAGTATTATTTCACGTGAATTTTATATTTTGATTCGTCTTTATACACATAGGGCATGCCCTTGTATATATAAAATTAGATGGATTTGATAAAAATTAAGAATATATGAGTAAAATTAAATAGTTGTGATCAAATTTCTCTTTAATTCTAGTCATATATATTTGATTTTGAACAAAATTATTTAGTTATAATCATATATATTTAATTTTAATCATAATTATTTAGTTCTTATATATATATATATATATTACATGAATAAGGGCATATGTTACAATTATATAGATATGTCAAAATACAGGGACAAAGGCTGACTGAAAATTTTAAAAAATAGAAGAGATTTTCAAAAAATAGATAATTTTTCAAAAAAAAAAGAGAATTTCCCCTTTAATTTTGAATTTTTGTATATACCAAATTTTTTTTCGAAATTACTAATTTTTAGTTGAGACATTCGCAATTGCGATTATCAAATTTAGTTTTTTCCTTTATTTTTTTCCATATTTTAAATCAAATTAAAAGACTCATCTCAATAAATAAAATATAAATTAGACATATATTTTTTCAATGACTAAACTTTAATATATAATTTATTTATAACATAAAATAAACTATTATTCAAGTTTTTAGTAGGTAAGATTGGGAAAAACTCTAATAAAAATTTTAAAAAAAAAGATGTGATAGGATCAGAGGCGTAGAGTCATATTCCATTTCACTCACCAAAAAATTATCAATGATGACTCGTAAACATGAAAAATATTATATTGGCAAATAACTAATATTATCCAAATGGGATGCAGGTAGCAGATAAAGCAGGTGATCCTAAATACCTTTGAAAGTATAGAAATTATAGAAAAAAATTAAATGTATAGGGATTTTTTTTTATACTTTCAAGGTGGTTTCAAGAGTTTTTATGTGATTCTCTAAACTTTTAAGATTTTTTAAAATTTTTTTATTTTTCAGAGGTATTGCGATTTTTTATATTTTAAAATATTTTTTTTTATTTTCTATGATTTCATAATTTTTTTGTAATTTTTATATTTTAAGAGTTTTTATAATGTTATATTTTTACGAATTTTTGTAATTTTTGTACTTTCAAAAATTTTTATATTTTTCTAAGCTTTCGAGGAGTTTTTTCATCTTTTTTATATTTTTCAGGGATTTTTTTTGTAATTTTTGTAATTTTTAGAAATTTTTTCATGATTTTTAAAAATTTTGGATGATTTTTTACAAGAAATATATTTTACATAGATATATAAAATTAAGACATAATGGTAATTTTTAATATTTTTATTGGGTTTAATGCTAAAAATTTATACTGTTAAGTCAAAAGGATACTAAAAAAGAGAAAAAATATTTTCAAGGGCATATAAAATATTATAATTTTTACAGAGAAAAAATACCACTTTTATAAGGATTTAGAAAAAAAATTCTTTTACTTTTTGTTTGCATAAAATGTGATTGAATTTTATGCTTGAAATGCAAATAACAAGAGTAATATTGGCTGTTTCAGATTTAAGGGGGCATTTGGTTGAGGGTTAAGGTCAAGGTTAAAATTAAAAAAAGGGGTAAAGTATAAAAAAATAATGCGCTCAAGTAAATTTTGTTTGGTTACTAATCTGATTAACGAATGATTTAAATTTTTCTGAACAATTTTACTCTCAGTTTTTTCTTTAATTGCGTTTTCATCTTTCGCCGTCGACTCCATCGTCTCCGCCGAGGTATGGCGTGCCGAGCGAGCTCGCATGGGGAGCTGGCCGGGCGAGCTCGCGCGGGGAGCTCCGATGGCAAGCTTGCTTGGCTAGCTCCGGCGGCGAGCTCGCCCGACCAGCTTCGGCGGCAAGCTCGCACAGTCAGTCCATGATGCAAGGACATTTTTGTCATTTACTAATTATAATTTAATTAAATTCAATAATGTTAGTCTTGTCAAATTTTTAATGTTTGGATGGTAGTCCGATCAGTCCGAAATGATCCTCGACTTAACCTTCAACCAAATGAGGCCTAAAATCCTACGATATTATATATATAATTTAAGCAATCCTTTATTTATAGAAAAATATTACAATAATAGTCTTTACTGTAATTTTTTTCACCTATGAAACTATTTTAAGGAATAGTTGTTATTAGAAACAAATGTCATTTGTTTTACATGAGATCCAAAAACTACCATGCAAAAACAAGGTCAATTCCATATAATATTTTAAAATCTTATTAAATTATGTATTTTTTTTTCAAACTTCAAAAATTATATACAATTTCTTATAATCTTATCAAATAACATATTTTTCTATATATTTAAAAATATATATACTTTTTTAAATCTTGTCCAATTGTATATATTTTATAATTTTTAAAATATAAATTACTAAATATTTTATAAAAATCTCATCAGATATATATTTAATATTAAATAAAAAATATTCAGAAAAAAATATATCGTTTGACGTTAATTAAAATGAGGTAAAAATTAAGGAAGGTTTTTATGATTTGATCATATTATAATCTTAACTTGAGATATAAAATAATAAGTTTGTATTTAATTTATTTTAAACTCGTTTCAATTTATCTCAAATTAAATTTTAATTTGATATGTAAAATAATAATTTTACTTCAACCTAATTTAAGTTGGTTACAGTCTAATTTGAACTATGAAGAGATTCACTTTGCGACCGACAAGTACCATGTGGGCTGTCCACGGGCTGGTGGGCAACCTAGCGCCGCGGCTCGTCTCTTTAGGGCTCGTTTGACTAAGCCTGCCCCCTTAACCCCGGGTTCCGGCCGAAACCGAGATGCCAACCCTAGTCAAAGAAGGGCCTATCACCTTTGGGGTTGTTAACTCCAGTTATCCCCTCTAATCCCGGGTTGGCAGACACTGATCCGATCAATCAGAGCAAGTCTTTTGAACATTTTAATTGTCATTTTTTACGATATACATTTTCGAATGGAGGTTACTGCCAGAGGTCCATTTCAAAATATATCTCATTTTTTGATGAGCATCTCATCAGATTAATATGAAAAATAGAAAGAAGAAATTGAATCGTCAAAAAAAATTGGAAATATGCTGTGTTTCGAGTTCAAGACGTAAGGCATTTTTTATTGTAGATTTGGTTGTAGGCTGTGGACTAACCCTCTTCTCGTTATTAGACGAGCTCCGTCCAAATTTTTCAAGGATTCACAGACAAACATATATATTTGTGAAAGTAAGTTAAGAGAATGGAGTCATGCACAGGGCTTCTCCAGGGGGTTAGATGCAAATACAACCTCAGCCACATACCGATTCGTTTGATAGCCGGAGGACGGAGCGCCCAATTCATCCAGGCTAATCGAGCTAGCCGAAACCGCGATTCCTCATCGAATCCGGCCCGTCGCCGCCCGTTCTGATTCCGGTTGAGAATAGTTTAATACAAGATTTTAAATTTCGGTTTCGATTTTAGTTTCAACCCTAAGCAAAATCAACGCATTTCAATCGTTTTACTTTCAATTTCTGTCATTTCGATTTGGATAAAATTTTTTTTTACTTATTAATTACGTGTCGATCAGAATTTAATTATATTTTGATTATATTTTGACTTAAAATTAAAAATATGATAAATTTTTAAAAACCTTTTTTAAAAAATTATTAAAAAATTTTAAAAAATTTAAAGTCAATAATTTTATCATAATAGTAAATATAATTTTAATTAATTTAAATTAAATTTTATAGTTAATTACTTAGTAGATATACCAACTTTTAAATTTAGAGATAATAATTCTATTTAATTCACTAAAATATTTTTTTACCTATAAACCCCTATGTGATTCTAGTTTGATTTATATAAATTTTTTAAATAATTTATATTTGTATTTAACGATTCTGAGTACATACTAATTTTAGTTGGTCAACAATATTAACTCATGAAATTCGACATAAATTTATTAGAAATAAATATTTAAAATAACTTGCATGTAAATAATAAAGATTATAGGATATTAAATGTAATCATCTCTAAATTTTAACATTAATATTTCGACGCTTAACTTTTATGTATTAACCAAAGTTTTGAGTTTCGATTTCAGAATCGGTTTAGACATTCAGACATTTAGAGAAATCAACGTGTTTCGGTCAAAACCATTTACATTTCAGTTTTGACCAAATATTTTTTTATTTATTAATTATATTTTGACCAAAATTTAACATTATTTTAATTATTTTTTAACATCAAATTAAAATTATTATAATATATTTAAAAAATTTTAAAATAGTGAACATTATTATGCACAAACACGTTAACAGTCCTCATACATGTGAACATGGCAGAGACTAGCACCGGCGCAGGGTCAGGCTGGCGAGGGTGCCAAAGCCAGGCTAGCGACAACGCTGGCGCGGATGCGAGGTCGGCGCCAGCTTGCGGGAGCCGGGGTTAAGCCGATGAGGGTGCTTACGCAGACGCGAGGCCGGTGAGCACGCAGCTACAAACCGCCAGAGGCCAGCACGAGGGCGCGGGTGTGAGGGCCAGGCCAACAAGGGCGCGAGTGTAAGCGCGAGGCTGGTGAGGAAGCGGACGCCAGGCCTGCGAGCGCGGGCGTGAGGGTGGAGAGGGAGCGGGTGCCAGGCCGATAAGAGCGTAATTGCGACCGCCAGAGGCCTGCACGAGCGCGCGGGCATGGGGGCCGGGGCTAGGCTGGCGAGGGCGCGAGCGCGGGTGCGAGGCTAGCAAGGGAGTGGGCTCCAAGCTGGCGAGCGCTAGAGACCGACTCGAGGACACGGGGGTCAAGCCGACGAGGGCGCGGGTGCGGGGGCCAAGTCGGCGAGGGTGCGGGGGCCAAGCCGATGAGGGTGCAAGCGAGGGTGTGAACGCGAGGCCAACTAGGGCACAAGCGCGAGTGTGAGGCCAGCGAGAGGACACGGGCGCGTGTGCGGTGAGGGAGTGGGAGCATACGTCAAGCTGGTGAGAGCTCAGGCACCGGCACGAGCCCGGCGAAGACGTGAGCGCTAGACTGGCGAGCGAGCTCACGCTCGCACTTGGGCACTGGCGCCAAAGGGCGGCAGGAGGGCGTGAGGCCGACAACGGTACAAGAACTAGGTTGGTGAGCAAGCGGGTGCAAGTGCTAGGCCAACGCGAGCGAACTCACTAGCCTGACGCTCGTGTGCTAGCTGGCATCGAGCCCACGCCCTCGGGCCAGTCTCTAGCGCCCGCCCTCATGCGCACGCACGAGCGTGGGTGCGGACGCCGGATGCCGATGCGAGGGCACGGGCTTGATGCTGGCGAGGACTCAGGCACGAGCACGAGTCCGGCGATGGCTGTACGATCTCTGCGCTCGCCACGCTCACTCTGCGCTCGCGATGGCTGCAATACCCTAAGCCTAAAACCGAAATTTAATCCTCTCATCATCTTCCCTCGTCGGCCCCTCGTTCCTGTCTGTTTCCCTACTTCCTCCACGTCCTTTCCTTCCGCCTACTTCTTATATACCGGTCAAATACTAGGTTTCCTTCCTCTCCATGTCCACCAACTACACCGCAAATGGACGCCATGGATTCCTCCAACTCACTGGCCGGAGCCTCGTCGAGCTCATCCCCGACGAACTCCTGCTCCGAGTTTTCGCTTTACTCCCCGTCGCCCAGGACCGCTGGGCATGCGCTACCGTGTCCAAGAAGTGGCTCTTTTTGCAGCTTCACATGCGCCGAGCAGACTTTGGAGATGGGGTTTCGGATACTGCTGCTGAGGTCTCCAGAGGAGTCTTGAAGGCGAGAGTGCGAATGATGTTCGGTTTGCTGCCATGGCGGTCTCAGTTCATCCTTGTGTTCTTGCTGAGCTTGCCATCTTCTCTTCTTCCTCTTCTTCTAGTTATCCTCCTGGGTATCATCGAGTTGTTATTGATCTTGGGATTAGGGTTGTGGGATTTGCATGCTCTGGCCTCAAATATCTTGCGCTTTCGAATTGCGAGTATGTTGGGGATGAGGGGCTTGCATGCATTGCTAATGGATGCAAGGGTTTGGAGAAGCTACGTATACTCTACTGTTCGAGGGGACGAAGGGCAAAGTCTCATTGCCAAGAAGTGTTTGAATTTATCCACATTGAGCTTGGTGGCGTGTGTTTCAATCGGGGATCGATCACTAGAAGCTCTCGCCGAACACTCGTCGCAGCTGGAGTCCATCCCCTTGATGAAATGCCCACGTGTCAGGGACACCAGCATTGTTTTGCTCCTCTCCAAGCTTCAAAAGCTGGCGAAGCTTAGTCTTGCTTCCATGCAGATGAGCGACGAAGTCCTCAAAGCCATAGTAGAGGAAGGGAAGTCACTTGACTTCTTGAGTCAGTGAAGGGTCTAACAGAGACAGGCTACTCATATCTTGCACAAGCACAGAAGCTCAGAGTACTTGTACTTCGCTCTTGCGCCACTTTAACTGACGCAAGTTTCTCCGATATGGTGTCAAATTTAAAATGCTTCACTAGCCTAAAGAGACTAGCGATCAATAACTGCAATGGTTTGACTCTGATAGGATTTTTCGAGCTCACGAAGAGAGCTCCAGTGCTGGAGAACCTCAAGCTAGAGAAGTGCAATAGAATCACAACACAGGGACTAATACAGGCCTTGAAAGTGTTGGTTCTGGCGCAATGCGACCTCATTGAAGAGCCATGGCAGCAAGATCTAACCTACGAAAGCTGTCCTCTCTTATCCAGCTTAAAGATGAAGAGCTGCAATGGCGTCGGCGAGGCATTTCTCTCGTGGATCGGCGCCCCATGCAAACAAGCCATGAAGCTTGCTTTGATGAACATGAATTCATTAACAGACAGGTGTTTGTTTGCGTTCTTGAAAGCAACGCAAGGCACAAGCAGTGTCAAGAGCCTGGACTTGAGTGGCTGCTCTGGGATTACTGACTGAAGCGTGGCGGCGGTAACGACGGTGTTTGGGACGACACTGGAGAATTGGCCGGGTGCAAAGGGCTCGGGGAGGCTGGCCTGGCGTTGATTGCAGACAAGTGCTTGAAGCTGCAGGAGCTGGACCTGTCGCGGTGCGGGGTAAGCGATGGCACTCTTCGGAGGCTCGCCTGATCGAGGGGGAAGTCTGGGGACGCGTGCGCTCGCCAGTTGCGAAGATGTCACTGACGAGGGGATTGCCTTCGTGGAGTCCATGCACCCTGGCCTCACTAAGCTAGCTCAACCTCATTTGCTGCTCCGGGGTTAGCGCCACCGCCGTGGACTCCATCCGGGGGTCCCACTGGTGGTGCGACTTCGTTTCCTAGCGCTCGAATCTTGACACGATGACGGAGAAGGGTTTCTTCGTGATACGAATTGTATAAAAGGGGTTTAATTTTTTTTGCAGATACACAAGATTAACTTAAAAAAATTAAGAGTTTTAACAAAAAAAAATAACTTTCTAATTGTAAATTTGTAAAAATAATTAATTAAAAAATCACCTATCTTATATTATAAATTTATAAAGACTCATCTGGATTAAAATATTTAAAAAAATTTATTTTAATTCAATTTACCAATTAAAATTAATATAAAAAACTCAAATTATTATTATTTAATTTTAGTTTAAATAAATATTAAATTAATATAAAAATAATTTATTTTAATTTAATTTTTATAAAAAATCGGTTGTCCAATTTTATGAAACTAAAAATTTAAAATTCAATTCTGCTGGTCAAATTGTTTGATAATTGTGATCTAATTATTCGAAGTAAAACCGAATACAAATAACTTAAAATTTTAAATTAAATTAAAATATTTCTAAAATATTTTAATCGATGTGATTTTTTTGTAAATTTATAATATTAGATAAATAGTTTTTTTACTAATAATAATTAAATAAGTAAGTTTTATAAATTTGTATTAAGATAGATAGTTGTTTGCTAAATACTTAAAAATAAAAAATATTTACCAATATACTGTTTCAAATCTCTTTATTTGGATTGTGAGTGATGCATCCCTATGGAAATTTTTTGCATATAACTCCTTAACATTTTATTAAATTATATACTTTTTTCTCCAAACTTAAAAAATTATATATAATTCTTTGAAATCTTGTCAAATTACATCTTTTTCCTTGAAACGTGAAAAATTATATATAACTCCTTGAAAAAAATTTTAAATTGCATATTTCTTCTCGAAATTTAAAAATTATAATTTTTCTTAATTACTCAATATATTGAAAAAAATTTTGGATGTGAATTTATCATTAAAATTAATAATATTTAGAAAATATATATTATTTTGACACCGTTTAACTTAAAATGAAAAATAAAAATACTTTTGATCGAGTGCATATTAACATAATGGAGAACGTAAGTAAAAAGTAACTCTAATTTTAATTTATGTCGAACCTCGGATATAGCCTGAATTGAACCCTAATTCTAATTAAGATCAAGGTGAAATGAGTTTAAATTAGGTCACGACAATATTATCATTTTACATCTCGAGTTTAAACTTAATTTAAGATCTAATTGAAATTAGTTTAAACTAAATTAAGTGAAAAATAATTATTTTACATATTGAGTTAAATTTTAATATGAGGTAAATCTTTTAACCAAATAAAAAAGAGTTTTTTGCAACCTGGCTATCAAAATCTTCTCTAATTAAATGAGAAGCATATTCAATTTTTTACTTCAGTTTGAATAACATTAAGCGATATTTCTGATTTTAATGATAAATATACACCTAACAAATTTTTTGTAATATATTCAATAATTAAAAAATAATTATTTTTTAAATCTGAAGGTTAAATATGTAATTTGAAAAAAATTCGAGAAATTATATGTAAATTGATAAATTATATATAATTTTTTAAAGAGAAACATGTAAATTGATAAATTTTCAAAGAATTATATATAATTTTTTAAAAATATAATTTAATAAAAATTTAAAAAATTATATACAATTGAACTATTTTTTATATGTATATATATATTGACTGGTGACGCGATCCTGATAAAAACAAGAAATTAGAAAAATTAGTTGAGTCTTCACGCATATAATTAGAGAAATTTATAGGGTCTGAATTGAAAAAGCACACGCTCATTTTACTATGTTTGGATTTGTCTGTTTTTCCATGGAGTGCGTTCTAGTTTTTGTGGACGTTGGTACTTGATATGGGAGGTTTAGTTTAATGTATCAGCTTTGATGGATTGGAACAGTTTCGGTTGGCGAATCTGTGGATTTTGATATACTTGCCAACGGATCTGAAATATTGACTACATTTAGCCAAGCTAGAAGTGTCACGCATCTAGCTATGGTTTGCGATACAATTCGAGAATAGTGACATTCATTTGACGAGGAACAGTGATGTAGTAGGCGTTACGGCTTCCTCTACTCGTGAGGTAGGTCTTGGCATACAAATCGGTATTTGATCGCCGACAACCAAATTATCATGCATTTATGCGTGGATATTTGAGATTTGCTATGCCAAATTATCATATGGGTAACGTTTGGATTGCATGGTTGTGCTCGATGATGTTTTTTTAAAAGTAAGAACAGGATTAGATTTTTTAAATGTTAACTTGATGGGTTAAATTCCAAATTCTTTTGAACATTTCTGGACTTGAATTTGCCACATGGCAGCTCAAGAAAAAGGCAGGCAACTGATAACGTACTTCCAGCGAGCGACCTAATCCAATCTCAAAAATGAAAATCCAGTTAAGAAATCGATAAAAATAATTAGGCCTTAGTTGCAAAATGCCCCTAAAATTCATCCGATGGACTATGGGTCTACGGGCTAGAGCCCAAACAAGCATCCTGCCCAGCTAGAAGTCCGCTTTTTTGTTGTCGCTGAGCCCGGAGCGCTTCCGGTGAACTCGAATGGCAGCTGCCCGATGGCTCGCCGCAAGGGTGATGCGGGTGGCGGAGCCGAGCGGCGCGGCTTTCTCTTCATCGGCGTCGGCCTCCGGTCCGATCCTTTGCGGGCGCGGAGACAAGAAGACGAAACGAGGAAAGCGCTTCAAGGGCTCGTACGGCAACGCCAGGCCCAAGCGGGAGATGAAAATCGAGCGCATCAAGGACCGCGTCGAGGTCCCCAGGTCCACCCCCTGGCCCCTCCCTTTTAAGCTCATCTGAGATTTCTCACCAATCCCTAGGGTTTCGGTCTCTACACTCAATCTTTTAGTTTCTTGTAGCTGATGATGTACGCCTGTTCAATTGATAATCGAATTCTTCTTTTTTATCGGTTCAGTTGTCAAATTTTCCAACTTTTTCCTGTCAGAATGGATCACGATCCCAAAGCTGCAAGTTTTATAGATATCATCTCAACATTGTTCTGATGGAACCTTCTGTTAGATTACGTGCTTTGTTAAATATGAGTAACCTATTGCAATTGGTTTTGCTTCATGAGTGTTATGAACCCCAAATCGTCTGCTGTTTTTATTCTTTTTGGTAAAAGTACTCTTCTGATTGGGATCTTGTTGCTTTAATGAAACTTTTGAAAGAAATATCGTTCTTTCTTCTTTCAAACCAGGTTGTAGGTTACTAGAAAATTTGAATAGCTTGAATGCTCCTCTACTATAAAAGCTCAAAGTCTGTAGAGGCAGTTTGGCTGCCTTCATAGGATTTAGGGAGGGGCTGGGGTCTTTGGATACAAATGAATGATTTAAGGATGCATGGTGAACAATCCTTTGTCTTTGTGAATAATCTAAACTATGAATTTAAAATAAATTTGTTATATCTAAATGTCCACAGGCTCTAACTAATCCTCTTTATTATCAAAGCTGGTTTATCTTTGATTTTCAATGTTGTATAGGTGTCGGTTAGTTCTAGATGTCCTATCTGAAGGCCCAAACAACATTTTCCCAAAGTAACTTGGGAATAATCAACTTTCAATCACTTTTGAGTTCCAGTGGGAGCAATGCTGTAATATGCAATCAGCTATCTCAGATTCAACCAATATTGTGAATCACAACAATTGCTATTTGCTTTAGAGCAGACATGTAGCAAGTTGCATTGAAGAACATCAACATTATAGGATCATAGAATATAGTTTTTCATTCTGTATGAAACTTATTTCTGGTAACTACAATAGCTATGCTATGTGATTTAAAGATGGTGGTTTACTGTTCATACCGAATATCACTAACCCACAAATTTTTCTTTTGACTCAAAGATTCTTCCATTTTCCTGTCCTTGGCTGTATTCTCTTTGTGATGTTCCTATTCCTAGTGTCTCCAAGCTTTTTCGAGGATAACGTTTACCTTGCCTGAATGGTTCTTGGGCTTTTTTTTAGTTATGCGTCTCTTTGTGGGTTTTTTGAAAATTTGGTCACCAGTAATGGTATGTCACATGCCACTTTTTGTGCCATCAAGTTTGGAAGAATCAAGAACACAAAAGCTATGACCAATGACCAAATGCACGATTTTTGTGGGGCAGGGTCTTGGGATGGGTTAGGGTTTTGCTAGCAAGTTAGGAAATCTGATAAAAAGGTTTTGCTAAAGGACACTATGGTTCATACAGATGTTGAACTTCTGAGACATGATTTGCCCTGTAAAGGGTTTAGTTCTTTGTTTTACACAAACATGGAACTTGGCTTACTAGATGTCTTTGCAGTGAAAGTGCAGGCTGAAAATATGTTTTTAACTGACATAACTGAGAACTTTGTCATATCAACCACTGTACTTAGTATTGTGCTTATTCCTATAGTAGATTTAACAATGCAAAAATAGCTACACTTGAGTTTTATTTGCTTATAAGTTTTTGTGCAATTTGTACCTTAAATGAATTTATAGTGCTTTGTCTAGACAATTTCCGATTTCTTACTCTATCAACTTACACGAGATCCCTTGTAATTTGTGTCATGAGAATTCCATGTGGAGTTTAAAAATTGTTCACCAAATTCTCACCACTATCACATGATTCTAAGTTTTCAGGTTGCTGCTAGCTGAATTTTGATTACCAAAATCTCCCCAATCTCCTCATGCTTTGGAGTTCTCCTGTGCATTTGGTCATCTTGGTAATTCAGTATAAAACTTTCCTATCCTTAGTTGTCAATTATAATCGAGAACACACTCTCTATGAAGCAAATGTTTTCTCACAAGTTGATGGTTTAATATTCTGCCTATTTTTCCTACCTTTCTATTATATTGTTTACATCTGACTCAAGCAAATATAGTTCTTAGAATTCATGTTTACTTCAAAGAGTTAAACTTTCTGATATTCGTTTAAGGTTGACCTTAAAGTCATTGTGGATACATAGGGATAGGACAAACCAGTGAGATGATTTACTCTTCTATAGGGTTTCCAGAAACGGTATGCCTCGGAGACGACGGAGAGTTCAGGTTGGCACAAAATCCCGAACCCTGTGGATTTGTTTTAGATTCTTGAGGGTTTTTTGTCTACCTATTTTTTATGGTCGGCTACGGAAACAGTTAAATTGATACTGTGAACATGCATGATCTCAAAAGCATTGATAACTATTGCATCCGTTCGGTTCCGAATCAGAGTCTATGAGCTCTGTTTGGTTCTCTTAAGTTAATTTCAACTTGCTCATGAAGAAAAATACTATTTGTCCAATTACGATGAGAGAGGACAGTCCAATACGCAAGTCATTGTTTTTATTGTTCCTTTTTTGCTTTTGAATGTGTTAAGAATTGAACTTTCGGATGAATGAGGAAGAAATTAGAATTCCTTGTCTAGATATTTTTAGCTCTCTTATATTAGGCGTTGTGGGTAATTTGACTAATTCCTTTTGAGTAACTTTACTATAATTGATATGTGAATTAGTGAGGGAATTTTGAAAACTCTACTTCAAGTAACATTCAATGATCCGATGTGATTTTGTCATGTAGTAAGAGATAGAATAAGGGTAGTAGTTGGCTTAGATGATGCAAGAAGTTGGTGGTGCAAATGGCACATATGTTTGTCTCCTAAGGGTGTTATTAAGGTTGTCTTTCGTAAGGATAGAAAGAACGTGTAAAGTTTACCGATAGTTTATTATACGTGCATAAGCGCACCATAGACGAAATATGGACTATGTCTTTTAATGACTAGACTGCGAAATTTACTTTTAGGGAGATGAGCTGTGGAGCTCGCTTTTTAATAATCGGGCTACGTAGCCCATTCTTGATATCCAAACTATGAAGTTCATTCTCTGATAGATGAGTTATAGAACTTGTCCTATGATAATTGGGTTATGAAACTATTGAGGTATGAGGGTTAGTCTTTCATAATTTTGTTAGACTTGTGTGTAGTGGTAAGACTAGCGATTTTTGTTTCGACTTAATTTTTCTTTTGATTTGTCATAAGATCCGATTTTGATTTACCATTGTCTTTTGGCACATTAGTAACTCATTTGCTTTGTTGGATTTCGAAAAGTAAATGTGATTTACAGATTTCTTTTTGGTAAAGGATTTTTGAAGATGCCACACTGAATTTGTTTCCTAATTTGATATTGAACAATATTTTTTATAGATTTTCTCATTCTACTAGAAAAAAAAATGAAAATGAAAATTTTTTCCAAACTTTGATACGTACATGGAAGATTTTAAGTTTTGGTCAAAACTCTTTGTTTTAGTTTATTTCGAAATATCTTGATATGGCTTTCAAAATTAGACTTAAAGTTATATTATTTTACAATTGTAAGTTAGTTTAATTTAGTTAAAGTCATTTGTTTGTATTAAAATGACCCGGATTTAAATCTTAGAGAAATATTTTATTTTTTAAAAAATATTTTAGTTATTTTTTTACCTATATATATATATATATATATAATTTAATTTTTAAAGTTAAAGAATAGTAAAAAAAATTAATTTGTTTGAAATCAAAATGAGATTGATTACGGTTAAAATACATCAAGGATGTTGATGCATTTTGAAACTGAAATTTAAAATATTATTTACCTGCGTTTTTACAAGTTCAATTCTTTTCAATTTGAGGCGCACAGATCCGGACATCGGTTACGCCTGCAACAACAATAATTAAATTGCTTCATATTTCAGTATCCCTCTGAAATTATATGTTTCCAAGGGGTTCCGTGTAAATATCCCCAAAGAGTAATCTTTTCCTCCATCAAATACTACCCCATTCTTCTCCTCCCACCCTGAATCACGACTGATATCAACCCTACTTTACACGTGGCATCTAGTAATTAGGGAATTCACGCTTTTGGATTCCGCTATCCAATATTGAACTGCCTCGTGGGATGTTAAAAATCGCTTTGTCCGAAAAAATATTTCGCTTTTCCAGATACACGTAGAGCGGCCACTCCGCGACACGCCGTGTTCCGGGAGCGGTATCAGCTCCCCGAGACCGAGACCATCACCATGCCCTCTCGCACTTAAACACCCCTCTTCGTCTCCACCAATTAAACTTGTGACACGCGTCTCGCGCCGAAACGTGGCAAACAATAGTCACTCCGTTCTTTCTGTTCCTAGTCGACATCACTCACCAGAAGATCCTCTGTTCAAATCTCAGTGGAAAAAAAAAAAAAAACGTAAACCCGAGCGAGCTTCCTCTCTGACTAAATGTCTCTGATCTATATAAATCTCTTCTTCTGCTTCAAAATTTTTTCAACTTGACCTTCTTCGATCCCGATCGGGAGCCCTTGGCAACCTTGACGCGATGGGCCAGTGCCCCGGCAAGCACATCTCCGTAGCCGCCGCCGGCGTCCCGGGTCGGACTCCGCTCCCGCTTCCTTCCGGGGGAAACACCCGGCTCACTCCAGCGCTCGGCCCAGCCCCTTCCAGGAGGGCGCGGTGTCACCACTACCTGCCGGGGTGTCCCCCTCGCCGGCGAGGTCCACGCCGCGCCGCTTCTTCAAGAGGCCTTTCCCGCCGCCGTCGCCGGCGAAGCATATCAAGGCTTCGTTGGTGAAGCGGCAAGGGAAGGCGAAGACTGACGGGCCGATACCGGAGGATGGGAACGGGGGCGGTGGGGAGGGGAATGCGTCGCTGGATAAGAGCTTTAGTTATGGGAGGAACTTCGGGGCGAAGTATGAGCTCGGGAAGGAGGTGGGGAGGGGACATTTTGGCCATACATGCTCGGCGAGGGTTAAGAAAGGGGAGCTGAGCTCAAGGACCAGGTTGTTGCTGCGAAGATTATCTCCAAAGCTAAGGTGCGGTGGTATGTCTGAGGCGCGATTGCCTTCTTCTTTTAGCTTTTTTTCGCTTGATATATCTCATTTTTTATATTGTTGGTTTGGCAGAAGAAAATTGTTGTTTTCTTTTCTTGTTTTGTTTTTTGTTTCTAGATTGATCAAGCTCTTTGTTGGGCATTTTTTTTCCCTCTGGTAAAGCAAAGATGGAAATCAACCTGTATTTAAGTTGAACGTCTTCGTTGATCCTGGATTAAGTAGTTGGCTTTACAGGTTTACTGCCTTTTCATAATGCTGCCTTATGGGTAGGCAATTTTAGAAATTTTAGTGCTTAAACTTGATTCATAGGCCGTAGTTTTGGAAATAGGCCTAAACACTTCGTTTTCTGAGCAGGAGTCATTGATGCTAATATGCTTCTTGGTGTTTCATTTAGTTGAGTTTTTTCCTTCTAGCGTAATTGGAATGGCTATCAATTTTCTGTACAGAGTGCTTGCCATCATGCTTGTGAGCTAATTCCAGATAATTGGGTGCTCATATTAGAAAATGTATGAAAGAGTTGAAAAGCACATATATTTGTTATTTATGATAGAAGTGTAGCCACAAGTGGGTTTAGTTTTGAAGTTTTTGTTCTCAATTCTGACTATTTCACCGCCTATATTTCATTATATTGTTTATTATACTTAACACTTCTTGGTAATTTGAGTTTTGTCATATTCACTTGATATCATTTCATCCTTCTTTTCGACCTTCAAATTTCTCAAAGGAGGGTAGTTCCTGAATCCCTGTGTGTTTAATGGGTTTAAAATCTTTGGCAGATGTAAACACCAATATCAATTGAAGATGTTCGTAGGGGTCAAGATCCTGAAAGCTTTGTCCGGGCATAATAACCTGGTCAAATTTCATGATGCATGTGAGGACACTCCTAATGTCTACATTGTTATGGAGTATGTTGATCCCATAGTTTCTTTAGTTTGATAAGTCTCTTAGAGCATTCATCAATGTGCTTTATCGTTACTAATGACTTCTCTATTTATGTGATGCTTATGGCCTAACAAAGCACAGATTGACTAGTTTTCCTTATCATTTTTACTGACAAAATTAGTATATGGAAAGGAAAAAAGAAAAAGCAGTTCTGGTGCCATAACATCAGAGACCATACCGTATACATCCAGTTTCAAAAGCTGCAAAACTGAATTTCAACCACATACTCATGATATGGCTATTCATATTATGTTGTGTTCGATTCCTTGACTCTAAATTGTTCACTGTTACCCCATCTAATAAATAACTGGCAACCTACAAAACAAATAGATTTTGACATTTAGGTATCAGATGGCTTAGAACAGCATGAATGTTTTGGGTTATTTACTTAACTACCATGATCCATTGATACATAGAGGTTAGAAGGATTTATGCTCAAATTTTATGAATAAGACCAATCTTCCCATCATTTGAATAGGTTGGTTTTATCTTACTTTTGAAATTACAAAATGTAATGTGTTTTTCTTTTTACTAGGTTATGTGAAGGTGGAGAATTATTAGATCGAATTTTGTCCAGGTAAAATCAATCATATCTGTATTGGAAACTCTTGATAATTATTGGTCCTTTTAATTTTTGATTGTCTTATTATGTTACTCACACTTCTTTCCTTAAAGAGGTGGAAGATACATGGAGGAAGACGCTAAATTGATTGTTGATCAAATTTTGAGTGTAGTTGCCTTTTGTCATCTTCAAGGTGTTGTTCATCGTGATTTAAAGCCTAAGGTTTGTGTCATAGAATGTTGGTTGTTAATTCTTGTAGTTGTTCATTTTTGGCATATCCCTTCTTTGGTCTCATTTGCTCTTCAATTTTTGACAGAATTTTTTGTTCAGCACCAAAGACGAAAATTCTTCTCTAAAGATTATTGACTTCGGTATTTCTGACTTCATTAGACCACGTAGTTTTCACAAACTCTTTTATTTTAGAGTCAATTACCTACACTCCCTTGAGATTTTCCTTATTTACCAAAATCCCCTGATACTTTTATAATTACTTATCCTTCTCTCCTTTTCAAATTTATTACCTACAACCCCATATTGTTATTTAATCAATTTTTTTCAAAACTTTTTCTTTTACCGTCCGTAATTTTATAATTAAATTTCTAAAAAATTTATTTTCTTCTTCTCCACTCTTTTTTCCAAATATTTACAAATAAAATTTTTAAATCTTTTTATTTATAAAAAAGTCCAAATGCTAATATTTTTCAAATAAATAATTATAAAAAGGAGCTGAAATATTTCAAATATTTTATAAATAAATCCTAATATTTGTATATTTACAAATAAGTTTCTTGAATATTTTTATTTATAAAAAATTCAAATGTTAATATTTTTCAAATAAAAATTTATAAAAAGGATCTTAAATATTTTAAATATTTTACAAATAAATCCTATGTAAGAAATTAATTTACAAATTCAATATTTTTGTATTTACAAATAAGTCCCTTGAACATTTTTATTTATAAATAAGTCTAAAATTTATAAGTTTGAAAATAAAATTTTATAAAAAAGAGTTGAAGGTATTAAAATTTAAATTTCTAAAATATAAGTTTAATATTTTGTATATTTACAAATAGACCCCTCAAATATTTTTATTTATAAATAAGCTCAATTTTTATTAATTTTTTAATAAAATTTCACAATATTGAAGTTTCAAAAATTAAAATTTTGAATTACAAGTTTAATATTTATACATTTATAGATACATCATTTGAATATTTTTATTTATAAATAAGTTCAAAATTTTATCATCTTTAAAATAAAATTTTACAAAAAAAACATTGAAGATTTTAAAACTTAAAATTTCAAGTTACAAGTTTAATATTTGTACATTTATAAATAGACTCATTGAATATATTTATTTATAAATAATTTTAAATTTTATTATTTTTAAAATAAAATTTTACAAAAAAGACATTAAAGGTTTTTAATTTTAAAATTTCAAATTACAAGTTTTCTATTTGTACATTTACAAATAGTTCCCTTGAATATTTTTATTTATAAATAAGTCTAAAATTTATTATTTGTAAAACAAAATTTTTTGAAAAAGTCATTGAAAGTTTTTAATTTTAATTACAAGTTTAATATTTGTACATTTACAAATAGAACCCTTAAAATATTTGTAGAAATATGAAACCTATAATTTAGATATTAAAATTTGAAATTTAAAAATATCAGTTTAATATTATATATTTACAAATAAACTCCCTAAATTTGTTTATTTATAAATAAGTCACAATTTTATTTTTTTACAATAAAATTTTAGAAAACAGATATGGAAGGTTTTAAAGTATTCTAATTTTTAATTGCAAATTTAATATTTATATATTCACAAATAAATCCATCAAATATTTTTATTTATAAATAAGTCTAAATTTCGATAAAAATTTACTTAAAAATTGATATGAAAAATTAGATATTTCCTATAATAAGATCGTAATTAACATACGCATATTAAAAGATACATAACTAATCATATGAATATAATATATTCTAATATTAGACATCATAATACATACGTTACAGTCCTTACATGCAAAATAGTAGTGATGAATATATAGTACATTTATAGATAAGGATCTAATGAAGTTACATGCAGATATTAGGTCATTCGCAAATACTATACATCATAGGATATACGCTACATTGTTGACACTTACATAACAAATTATTTACAAATACTTAAATAAAAGTTAGAAAATCACAACATTACAATGCAAAACTTATATGAAAGACATCGTCCAATATTTGATGAACTTCCTGCAAAAAAACTTAATGACATTTATTAATAAATAGCATCAAAAATTAGTTCAAATTTAATTCAAAATCAATAAAAATTAAGAAATCATATTAATTGAGAATTCGTAAAAAATCCCTCTTTGAAAAGATCAATTTTGTGGTGGAGGCACTGAAAATCGGATCGGCTTTGTAGTGGAGAAGGGTGCAGTGCACAAGCCAGTGTCAAACTAACAAAATTTCTCTTATCACACCCTCTGCTGCACTATTATATGCCTACCGTTTTAGAAGTATAGAGGGATTCCACAATCATGTCTTCGCCGAAGCAGATAAGGGTTGCTCTCACCCATTAGATAATGTTCTATGACATCTCTTCAACATCTACAGTGGTGTCTTTTCTATTTGCTAGAACATTTGGGGTAGTTTTCTCCATGCACAACTGCCAAGCATAGTCCAATCCATTTGGGGGGGGGGGGGGGGGGGGGGGGGGGGGGGGGGGGGGGGGGGGGGGGAGGCGTATTAGTGCGTGGATAAGGATGCCAGAGGCCAGTGCGAGCACAGGCCCCAAGCCGGTAAGGGCTCCGTCCCCGGCATCTACAATGGTGTTTCTCTTATTTGCTGGAACACTTGACAATTGGGGTAGTTTTCTCCATGCACAATTGCCAAGCATAGTCCAATCCATTCGGGGGGTGGGAAGGTGCATTAGTGCGTGGGTGAGGACGCTAGAGACTGGTGTGAGAGGCTGAGAGCGGACCCTAAGTCGGTGAGGGCGCCCTCGCTGGCCTGGGGCTGGCGCTCGCGATCCCTCACGTTGGCCTCTGGCGTCCACGCCTACTCGCTCTTGTGCCCTCGCCGACATAGCGCCCACACCCGCGCTCGCGGAAAGGAGTGGGGTGGGGGGTGCCGACACGGATTTGCTCGCCAACGAGGCAAAGCGGGGGCGCGAGGGTGCGAGAGCGCAGGGGAGCGAAAGTTTAATTGTAAATATCAGGAATTTTTTTTAAATATGACTAATTTAAGGGTGTTGTACATAAATATCTGAAATTTATATATATAATAAATAATAACTTTTTTATAGATTTAATTGTAAAATTATGGAGGGTAGAAGTGAAATTTTTGGAAAAAATTTAATTAAATAATAATCAGAGAATTGTAGGTAATAAATTTAAAAAGGAGGAGAGTGTAGGTAATTATGAAAATTTTAGGGAATTTTTGGTAAATAACAGAAATCTCAGAGGGCATAGGTAATTAGCCCTTTATTTTATTGTCTTTTCTTATTCCTGGTCTTCTTGACTGCACTAGACCAGATACTTGTTACATCATGTATAGCTATGAATAGGTTTGCTTTCTCATTTTTGCCTGTCCAGTATTGTTTTAAATATGATATTGTTGGATTGGAAGAAAAGACTGCCTTTTGGTAGAGCTTTTCACAAGTTGTACTATCTGCTTGCTGTATGACCTAGTTTCATTCATGTTATGGACCTTCTCTCATATGCCTATTTCTTATGTGGAACTTGGGCTTTACCTAGTCTGATTCCCTCACCATGCTTTTTTTTTTCTTTTTTTATTTTATTTTTCGTTTTTTTAATTTCAGGCCAATGTATGCGCTCGAGTTTTTGTGAATTCATCATTGCAAGCTGTCTGTTTTTTATGGCCTAATGTTTGTTCTTCATATCCTAATATTGGAAATGATTCTGTATTAGATGTTCTGATATTTGAGGATTTTGTACAGATGAACCACTTAATGGCATTGTTGGCAGCGCCTACTACGTTGCTCCTGAGGTTCTACATAGAGCTACAGTACAGAAGCAGACATTTGGAGTTTAAGTGTCATAACATATATACTATTATGTGGTAGCAGACCTTTTCTGGGCACGAACTGAATCAGGGATCTTTCGAGCTGTGCTAAGAGCAGATCCTAACTTCTAAGATTCCCCTTCGCCTGCTGTTTCACCAGAAGCTAAAGATTTTGTTAAGAGGCTTTTGAACAAGGACTATAGGAAGAGAATGACTGCAGTGCAAGCTTTGAGTAAGTTATCAACTCAAGCTACTCTATTACTTTGCATTAAGGAAATTTTCCGATGTTTTTATCAAGATTTATCTGATATTTCATGCAATCTATGCTTTCAGTTTTTGTCTATGGCTATCAGTGGTAAAACTCTATGGACGCTGGAGCCATATTTAGATGTGATAACATTTGGTGCACAATGTATTTGCTAGAATCTAATGAATGCTTCTATGATGGGAGCTCACCCTTGGTTGCGAGATGAGCAGAAGCGCATTCCATTAAATATACTGATCTGTAAATAAAATCATACCTTCGCACTACACCATTTAAACGAGCAGCGCTAAAGGTACATGTTTTACAAGTCTTGAGGGATTCATCATTTGCTCTTTGTCATTTCTAGTTCTTGCTGGTTCATCTTGTAACTGATGGTTTCCATACTTCACCATCTCTACATTTCTGCAACTCAGTAATTGGTTTGTAATTTATTGGATTAGGTTGGGGCAAAAGGATTGTAAGGAATTGAGTTTTCTAGTTGCACTGTTTTGACATGTATACTGGGTTGATCTCACAACATTAATAGTTGGATGGGCACATAAAGTCTGAATGTTGTTATCATTCCTTGTGGATTGGTGCTTATTTGGCATATGAGGTGAACATGGTTCTTAAAGGTTTCTCCATAGCTCCAATGTACCGTTAAGCAGGTTGCACCAAAAGCTTACTATCTGACTTTGATCAAAGAATTAATTTCTGACCTTATCTCTACTCTGTCATGTTGATGTGGCTTAATGATTGTTGATGTGTTTGTCTGTTACTTACATTGCAAGAGAATGCTTTATCAAGTAGTAACATATTCATGAGGCTGAGTCCAATGGTTTACATGGATGTAATTAGATTACTTATGATCTGATTCCTTTCCCTGGTATTTTGATTACAGGCCCTATCCAAGGCTCTGACAGAGGATGATCTCTTCTATCTAAGGTCTCAAGTTAAGTCACTAAAACCAAGTTTAGATATGCGTGTCTCCCTTGAAAATTTTCGGATGGTTAGTCAACTGTCTTCTTTTCCTTTTATATGCAAATTGAATAAGGTTCAGATGTTGGCTGAACAGTTAATATTTGTAGCATGATTATTTATTTATTTGTTTAGTTTGTGTGTGTGTCTCTGTGTGGGTATTTTATGCTGTTGATTTGGTTTTTTTATGCCTATTTACCTTGGGGCAGTTGGGCAACTGTATGATTATCTTTTATAGTTTAGTAGTGCAGGCACTTTTTCTGGCTTTTAACTCAATCTTCCGCAGGCTCTAATGCAAAATGCAACTGATGCTGTGAGAGAATCCAGGTCCCTGATATTTTAAATTTGGTGAGCACACATCATTCAAGTGATAATTCCAAATTTTGTTCCTAGATCCCATTGGGTGTTTATGAATATTTATTTTTGTACCTGTATGATTTTTCTTTGTTTATTTGTGTTGTTATTCATTGTTTAAACTGATCTATAATATTAACTCTTCTAATACATCTCTCTACTTTGGTAGAAGAGATTGGGAAAATGCTATAGATAGGTCCATAATATTCTTTAACAACTACATCAGACATGAATACATGATCATCTTAGAGAAGATCATCATGCAAAAATGAAGTTGTATGCATGTACGGCTTGTAGATTAAAACTCTAATGAAGATCATTTTGTCGAACATGATAGATTTGCAGCTTCAGTGCATATTCAGGAGATCTGTTACTGACGATGCATATTACAGTACTGATGTCTAATCAAGGGGCAGCAGTCCTGGTTCCGGGAGATATGTTAAGATTTTTGTGTTTCCGGGAAATGTCAAATATGCAGTTCTGTTCATCTTGGCTTTGATTGGCTAGCAGAAGCAATTGTGCCACATTATCTTCTAGGAAATTCCATCACAAAACACCGATTTTTCTTTTTATTGGGTAATAGTCTTTTTGGAAATGCCATAGCAAATAATATGTGTGGGATCCAAATAATGGACCATAAGAATGGTTATAATTAAACAAACAAAATTATTCATCAGGCACCAATGATAAACACGAATTCGCCAAAAATTGCAATAGTCTTCCTGATTCAATCTCTTCCACCAATTATTTATTTTTGATAATGTTTTCTTCTGACTAAGTTCTTTTATTGATGAGTATAAGATTAAAATTTATTTCTGTGGTATGTAAATGACAGTTGGAGCCACTTTACTACAGAAAGATGGACTTTTGAGGAGTTCTGTGCGGCTGCCATCAGTCCTTACCAGCTAGAGGCCTTGGAAGGGTGGGAACACATTGCAAGCACAGCCTTTGAGTACTTTGAACAGGATGGCGACCGAGTAATCTCCATTGAGAACTTAGCGCAGGAAATGAACTTACCCGCAACAGCATACTCAATCATGTACGAAAGGATTCGGCAATCAGATGGCAAACTCAGCTTTCTTGGGTACGCTAAATTCTTGCATGGTGTGACTATTCGTAGCTCGCACACAAGACATCATTAATACAGCAGCGTGTGACCATTGAGCAGTTGAAGGGCTTCCAAGCGACGTACTTCCTCCAGTGTCCAAGTCTGCGAAGCAATTTCTTGCCCTTTTTGTGTGCAGTAATTTGTAGCTTGCATGCTTCAACTTGTTTGTTTAGATCGTGAAAAAGCAGACATTCTGCAATCAAGCGTGTATCCCAATTTTGGTAATATAGGACAGCTTTTGCATTTGTGTTTAGGAAAGCCCAATGTGGTCCTCGACGACTCGTTTGGTCGTCCGAACCATCACGTCTCACTAATAATTATCTTAATCACAAACTATAATTACAATTCAAACAGGCCCTCATGGTTTTCAAGTTTTACAAATAGCCCCTAATTTTGGCTTTATTTGCAAAATTTTTCCTCCAGTCCTACCAGATAAGCGTATGACGCGGTTTTTTAAATTTTTTTTATGTTTTTGATTTTAAGAATGACATATGACTCGTCTTTGCTATCTAGACTTCATAATATTTGTTGTCCATGTCAATTTTCCAAAGAATTATTGGTTTCCAAGTTCTGATTTAAGTACAACTCACCCAAAAAGACTTAAATTACTTATAATTTTTTAATTTTTTCATAATTATATATAATCTTTTTTTAAAATTTTTAGTAAGATTGCAGACTCTTCAAACCCAATTAGTCCAAAAAAACACCAATTATGATTGAGCTAAGAGGTAAAATATTTATTTATCTCTTAAGGTACCCACTTTTAATGTTAAAAGCGATATTTCACACATCAAGAAATTAAAATTTATCATTTTGAAATTTCTATTTTAAATATAGTAATTTTTAAAAAAAATTTCTCTTATCCTTCTCTGATTTTATTATATTTATAGATAATTTTTTAATGACTATAACATGTATATTTTGATTTTTTTTTGTTATATTTTTTGAAAAATATATGATTCATATTTCCTTAAAAAAAATAGTCTTTTTAACTAGGGATCTGAAGCCTCATTGAAAATTAAAGAAAAAAATTATATATAATTATAAAAAATCAAAAAAAATATACATAATTTGACAATTTTTAGGGGTTATAAAAAAAGAACTCTTATAAGGACCCTTCTTGTTCCTAGACCAACCCATTTCTCCGTAGTCCGGTTCTTCGGAGACAACTGCAAAACACCCAAAAAAATTATTACATATACCACCCCCCCGATTTTTGACATTTACATATGACTCCTAGAATTGGGCGATTCATTTCGGATGCCTCCCTAGTCACTAGCGAGGTTTTATGGAAAAATTATGATTATTCATCCTTTGTTAAGACTAGTCAGAAGTAAAAATTTTCTTTATTGTCCTTCACTCTTAGTTACATCGACATGGTTTTGTTTTGATAATTTTGGTTAGTCTTTCTCTCAAAACAAAAGTGAATAATGATTAAGTAATGTTTCAACATTTTAAGTACTTTTTTACCCAATTTTTTTTAAAAAATAATTCTTTAATATATATATATGTATATAAAATCCTTTTATATTTTTAATTTTTTTAAAAAATTTTAAATTTAAAGTCAATATTTAGTAAAAAATTAAAAAAAATTTAATCAGAACCGAAATGAATTAACGGCCAAAACGGATTAAAACAGATCGATTATGGTTCTGAAATTAAAATTTAAAACCTTGAATTTTCCATGTAAGTATTTAAAAGAAATTTTCAGAGTTCAGCGAGTTATACACAAAGACCAAAAAGTTAAGAATACATCTACAATAATCGTAAATTTTAAGGTGTTATGTGGCAAAAGTTCAATTGGAAAAGAATAAAAAGAAAATCTAGTAGGTGGCCATTGACATGGACCACGTGTTTCACGCTTTTCCATCTTTTTTGTTGGACTTCCAGAGCATGCTCGCAAGGTTCCAATAAGGACCATTAAGTGGTACGATCAATGAGCAAAATTAATCATCATTATTGTCACCTTTAATTATTCTTAATTTTGTTCAAAAAGTATTCTCTTTGCGGGTCGGGTTAGCCCGTCCTCGAAGTTTCGGATTCGGCCTGGACCGTTCTATAAGGAATTCAGGCCTAGATTGGGTCTGGACTCGAGAAAAAGGAATGGTGGCCGCCGGAAAAAAGCTTCGATGCTGGTTCCCAAATTTAGCAGAATACCCCTCAACATCTCAGAATTAACTCTCAGAATTCGTAGTGGCGTATTCGTAGTGACATGTTGGAGACTTTAAGGCCAGGGTTAGGATCACATCGTCCTGACCAGATTAACTTTTAAATATCAAAAATTTGATCAGACTAATATTATTTAATTTCATTTAATTATTATAAATAAAAAATGATTAAAATGTCCTCGTCTCCTCTGACGAGCTCTCCGCACGAGCTCGCTGCTCGAGCTGCCTGCGAGAGCTCAGCCGGTGAGCTCCGCGCGCGAGCTCACTGCTGAGCTAGCCCGGCGAGCTTGTCGGCGTGCCGGACCTCGTCAGAGAAGACGAAGTCCGCGGCGGCGGCGAGAATGGTTACTAAGGGCGAATTTGTTTAGAAAAATTTAAAACACCCGTTAGTCAGATCAGTAATCAAACAAGATTTACTTGACCGTATTATCGTTTTATATTTTATCTCTTTTTCTTATCTTGATTTTGACCCTGACCCGTTTCAAACTGCCCCTAATCCTTCCATGTGAAGGTGCTATTTGAAGGTTTTAATTAACATAATCCTTCGGTCAAAGCGTTATTAGAATAATCAAGAGTATCTACTGCGAATATAATTCGAATAACAACTTCTATACGTATATAACAAGCAAGTCCCCTCATAAAATAATGGGTAAATTTTCATATTAAAATACTCATGAACGCACGTAATTTCAACACAAAACCTCCGCGTTTGGGTTGCCGAGTGGCAGCCCATGGAACCACGTTTCAAACAAAATCGCATAATATGATAGAAAAATAAAAACAAATTATTTTTAAGAGTCGCAGCTCCGAACGTATATGTAAATTATTATTATTATTATAAACCGAGGAAAAAAAAGCTACTGCATTGCAAGGGCACTTCTCGAGTTCCATAAGAAACAAAACATTGACTTCCGCTTGTTTCCGCGACTTCAGCGGATTCGGGTGGCTAACTTCCATCTCCAGGCAGACCATATCAAAATCTGCACGCTTATCCACCCATCCCAACCACCCATTTTCACATTTATTTATTTATTTTTTAATTAAACCTAATGAGGTTATTTCATTTTTTTTCCATGAATAAAGCACCAACCATAGTTTTGTCCCGATATGAACAGATCAAGGAGTACTTTGGTTATGGTATTCAACTAACTCGAGTCTTGATTTGAGCGATTTTTGCCCATTTAAATATTTTAATCAGAATAAATAGCTTTATTGTAAAAAATATTTATCCATGGATAAACTAAAAGACTAATTATATCCCAACTTCTCCGTAGCTTTTGGGTTATCTAATTTTTAACATAACTCGATTTATCCTAATTTACTTTAAATTTTAAGATACCGGTTGGTTGAAATCAAAATCAAATCAATATTTATCAGATTTTTTTATAAAATTAATATTACTTATTTTATATTATTATTAAATTAAATTATTATAAAAAATAAAAATATTTTTTAAAACTTTAAATTATTATAATATTAATTTTAATAAAAATAGTAAATTATTAAAATAATTTACTAATCTTCGTCCTCGGGATCATTTCAAATCAAACTACCTAGTTTTTTTTTTTTCATCGTAAAATAAAGAGCACCATTCCACGTGTTAGATATAGACCGTTTCTCCGCTACCTTGGATTCCGTTCCCTCTCCGCAATCACTCGCCAAATTTTAAAGAATTAATTTTTCTTAATTTTTCGGATTAGATTTATTATTTTTTAGTATGATAAAGATTACCGAATTCAATAGCATATTCCAAATTGATATCCGGCTAATTGTTATCGATATCCGGCTTATTCATTTTTTTCACCGGGAATAAAAACTTCGTGGACAACCACGAAATATATCAAATCAGATCTAAAAGCACTTCAAAAAATCATAGGAAAATCTCTCAGAAAAAAAGAAAGAAAAAAGAGGCGCCCCTTTCACAAAGCATCACGTTCCGAACATGCAATTGAATTCTTCTCTCCATTCTTCTGTTTCTCGTGATTCATCCGAGAATTCATGCTTTCCGCAATTCTTAGCGCGAAAAAGAAAGGAAAAAAAGAAGAAGAGAATTTCGAATTCAATCCCTTACGCATACAAAGAATTCATCGTCATCATCTATTTTTTCGAAGAAACCGAAGCACAAAGAAGAAAAGGATTGAGCACAGAGTAAGAACAGAACAGATCGGATCGGATCGGATCGGATCGGAACGGCAGCAACTTGACGATCAAGCCCGAAAGCAGCCGGCGAGGTGGTGGTGATGACCGTGGCCGTGTCCCTGGTGGGCTGCGGAGGCGGCGCCGGTGTCGCGGTTGATGATGTCCTGGACTCTGCGGAAGTACTCGACGTGGCAGGGGATGGTGATGGCACCCTTCTGGTCGAAGCCGTACTCCTCCTCGGCCTCCTTGAGAAGCCCGACGAAGAGCGGATGGTTCAGGTACTGGATCGGCACCACGAACCGCTGCTGCTCCTCCCCCTCGCCGCCGACTCGGATCCCCATCCACCCTTTCGGCGGCATCCCCGTCTCCCTCCGCCCTCCGCCCTTGTGCGGCAGATGCAGATGAAAACTCAATAGCCCTCCGTTGTGTTGGTGGTGGTGGTGGTGGTGATGGTGATGGTGATGGCCGCCCATGGATCGGATCTGGGAGATTGTGGGAGGAGGAGGAGAAGGGATTAGAGGTGGGAGGAGGAGAAGGGCCAGGGATCGGAGCTGGAGATGGCAAGGCGGAAGAGGGTGAGGGGGGAGTCACGGAGAGAGGTGGGGACGTTGGACATGGTTCTGTGCTTTGGTTGAGTGGAGACAACGCATGGAGGAGCGAGAAGGAAGATGAGGATGAGGTCCGGGGTATTTATACCCGAGAGAAGGCGGTTCGCATTAGGGTTGCGGTCTGAAGAGGGGGAGACCTACTCGGCATTGGACGACGGACTTCTAGTAGGAGCAAGAGGAGGAAGGATGGAGAAGAGTTTTTTTTTTTTAACGAAATATAATAATAAGAAGGGAAAAAAAAAGGGGGTTTCGGTTGGAGTTTGGCTTGTGACGGAAAAAGGATTATTCAGTTCACAACTGAGTCGGTCAGATGGCAGATGGGCCGCGGGGGGTGGTGGTGAAGGGGGGCGTGCTGACCTTGCGTAGTTGGACGGGGCCCACTTAGCGGCAAAACAACCCGCCCGGCCCCGCCTTCTGCCCGATGTGGTGGCGGTGGTGGCTAACAAGAACGTTTTTTAAATTATTATTGCGAAACGGAAAAAATAAAGAGGCGGTTTTCAAAGGACTTATACGTAAATATAAATTTGTAGGGGATATGTGTCAAAAAAAAAATCCCATTCAGGCTGTTTTGGGGCTGATTCCACCTGCACCTCAGTAGTGTTTGCTATGGCGATTAAGAACTAATCAAGTTTTAATTTAATCAATAATATTATGAAATTATTTGCAATAAAATAAAGAAAATCATCGACTTGCTTCACGACGAAGATCCTGGAAGTTCACCTGTAACCAGCTATATAAAAAATTCAAAGTCCAAACCTCAGTATTTTCGAGTTGAGTTGTCCTCGCCCGTTCCGGTTGGTCCGGACGACGTCATTTGTTTTTATTTTTTTAGATTTTCTAGAAGTACATATTCCACCTCATGAACGAAAACTAAATTGTACAAAATAGAAGAATATTAAATTTTAAAAATTTCAAAATAAACCTGGACGGACACGGATGGCATAACGGTTTGGCACGTGCCACAGGATCAGGCCGACGCACGCCGAGTCGGCCCCACCAGTTTAGTTAAGTCCAAGAGTAGAAACGGAGATTTCGTGGCACGTGCGAGCGCAGCAGACCTTGATGGCACGTGCTAAACCCACCTCGAGTCGGGCTCGGTTCCCGCAAGCGTGTCAAGACAGGAGCAGAACATGCTCGAGCGAGGGTGGGGACATGATTCATGCAACCTCTAATAATCTGCTGCAACTTGTCGAAATTGGTCTCGAAGCAGTTCTTTTTATAGCTCAATTTTTTTTCCAAATTCCTGATTATGTTTGCCGGCAGCAAAATATCTAAAAAATAGAGGAAAAATGAGAAAAAAATAACTATCACATAAAAAAAAAAAAAATCCCTATCTGTAATTGACCAGTGACCATCAAAGCAGGACCAACCTAACAACTTGGGCTGGTCCAGTTGCCCTTGTTTTATTTGTTTGTAATTTTATAACTTGTAAGGGTTTATATGTAAAATTTAAAAGTCAAAATCTTCGGAAAGGCTGAGAATGCCGCGCAAGCAACGCTAGCACGCAAATTGGGCCTTTTGGTTTGCTTGTGATCCATGCATGCTTGAGTTTGGCTTCCACAATGTCTTACTTCACAAGTTTTGTTGCCAAAATGTTTTGACTGCAGCATCTCCGCGTTTTTGTAGCGATACTCCCGATTGGTGTTGAAAATTCTCTGACGAAGGTTTCAGGTTCAGCCCTCTAGTTGCAGAGCCAAATGAACAGTAATAGCGTTTGAGCTGCATTTTTGGACCAACGTCTCTAGATTTGACCATTAAATCAATTTTTATTTTTGTTGACGAAATTCGGTCTGCCATCGGTTTCGACTCCAGAGATTTCAAAATCTCGATCCATCAGACAATTTTCTTGCTAATATATAATAAAAATAAATTGTAAAGAAAATCGCTCGAAATTCTTATATAGTAATTGCTTCAATAGCGAAGTTAATAATGATCGCTCGTAATATAAAAAATATGAGAAAAAATGACATTAGTTTTTAAACTCATGAGATATAGTGTTATCTATAGTACGTCTAAAGATTTGACATATTGGGATCATGTAATTTTACATCACAATCTTATTAGACTTTGCGTAACAGTCAATCATAAATCTCAAATTTTTCAAAATTTGCTTTAAAAAAAAAAGAATTAGATATCATAATTATCCGATTTTCTCCACATGTATACTAAAGCCTCGTTTGGTTTGAGATCAAGATCAAGATTAGTCCGTTTCATAATTATTTTTTTTCTTATAAAAATAATATTATTTATTTTATATTGTTATTAAATTAAATTATTATAAAAAATTAAACAGTTTTTCGAACTTTAAATTATTGAAACGTAAATTTTGATAAAAAAATTATTAATTTATAAAAGTAGTTCACTAGTCTCGACGCTAATCCTGATTCTTATTCCGAACCAAACGATGCCTGAGTTTCTATTGAGATATTCAAATTTTGTGAAATCTTAGTGTAACCTCCTTATAAATTCATCAACCCATGAAATGATTTATTATGGATGGAGGACATTGAGCTTTCTAAAGTTTGGTATTCGGGCAAAATAAGCTCCTTGCAGCTTATACCTCAAAAGCTTTGTTCACAGCTTAATTTTGATTTGGCTCTTATTGATTTAATTAACTCGGTGTATTATTAATTTTCGAAAAAGAAAACCTTAAAAAGCGCCAAAGGTGGATTTTGTCCACAAAAGACCGACTTCTCGTTCTCGAAGTATAAATTCTATATTTTGCGTATTTCTTGAAATTAGTTTAAATATATAATCGTCAAAGTCAAACTAACTATCAATATTTGCAAGCCGATGCAAAACATTTGTTCATTACGCTTCGAAGTCGACGACGAACGCTTGCTTTGAATCAATCTCACAAAACAGGCCCAAGCCCAGGCCCGGCCCGAGCAGGACCGTCCTGCACGGCCCATATACAATGTATTGACTTCGAATTTCCAAAGAAATGGATCAGTTGGCAACAATGCCGGGATTGAAAGTGGAGGAAGAGAATTTGATTCGTCCAGTCAATAATAATAAATAAAGAGATGGTCCCAATTAAAAGCTTTTGACATTCAAAGTAGACATCGCCGGGGGGAATTCATTCCCACTTTTTGGGAAGCACCACGGCTTACGAGATTTGTATGCTCCAAAATGCACATGATTTACAAGGCAGGCATAGTTCCGGGCCAAAATGTCGTTCTGTTACAATTACTCTGGTCCATTTGATTAGAGATCAAGGTCAAGATCAAAATAAGATTAGTTAATTATCTTTTTAAATTAATATTTTTTTATCAAAATTAAGGTTTTAATAATTTAAAATTTTAAAAATTATTTATTTTTTATAATAATTTAATTTAATAATAATATAAAATAATAAATATTAATTTTATAATTTTTTTTTTTTAAAAACGAACTGATTCTTATCGTGATCCCAAAATAAAGGAGGACTCCATATTTAAACCTTCCTAACGGAAACAAAAGGCCCAGGAGCCAGTACGAGGAAAACAGAAGAGGAATGGACTCAATTCGACAATCAAGAAAAACACGGGGGCTAATATGCAAATTCCAGTAGGCACTAGTCCGTGATCTATCAGCATTGGGGGGTTTGTTTTCTGCTCTGGCCTTCCCACCGCAAGCGCGCGCACACGACATCTCGAAGAGGGCAGCTGTGGCTCTTCATCAAACACGAAGCCCTACCTTCTCTTCTTTTATCCCTCTCTCTCTCGATTCTCTCCCGTAGCCAAGCCCTAGCCCTGGAATGGAATTGCTCCGACCCTGCCCGTTCTTCCTCCCAGGCAGCGCCGTTTCCCCCTTCCTCCCCGTAGCCAAGCCCTATTTCCCGGTGAGCTCCTCCTCCTCGGAAGTGCTTGCTTTTATTGGATTTCTCTGGATTTCTTTTTCTTTTTTTTTTTTTCCGATGACTCTGTTATTCTTTTCTTGGCTTTTAGGGGTCGGATTCCAAGAAATGCAGAGTTTTTTTGTCTCGCTGCCAGGGTATGACGACTTCTTGATTGTCTTGAAGTTTCTTTTCATATTTTGCCAAGTAACTGGAAACCAGAATATTGGGGAAGTTGAAGTCTTTTGTTTGAGCTCATCTGCAAAGACTTGAGGTCGCTATGCTTCTCATGAAATTTCTCATGTGCGAGGTCCCAAGAGAGATGTAGGATTAGATATAGAGCCAATAACCAAATTCTTACAGGAAAAGAGTTTGTGATATATTATGGAGAAGCCAATGCAAACCTGCAGTTTGACTTGTACCGACTTTTGATGCATTAGAGAAGAAACCTATTTACACTCCTGTATCTGCAAAATAATGTTTCTTTGGTCACCCTATATTAGGTGCACACAACTCTAGTTTATTTGCTCTTAGTTCTTATTAATCTCCAAGGTCAAAATTTTCTTGATATTACTAGATGCTTATTATCTTTTATTTTATCCTTTATCCTTTTTATATTTACTTCATTGAATTTCTTGCTTCAATGATTCTTATGTTGGGTTTACATTACAATTGACCACTTTATTCTAGAGTTTTTTACATTATATTGGGAAAGTAAGTTGGTTGTGTTAATAACTGGAGCCACTGGTTTTATTGATCATCATTTAGTTCAGAAGCTGGTTGCAGGTTGTCACCAAAATGCAATTAACTACCAAAAGAATTTATAAAGTTTTACTACGTTCATATATGTCTTGTTTACATAGTGCTTCATGTTAGCAATATTTTGTAGACATTCTTCCTATTTGCTTCACAATAGAATCTTGTATGATTTTCTCTCAAGTAATTCTTTGGCATCTAATTTACTTTCATTTCTTGTTACAGATAATCACACAATTCATGTTTTGACATGACCTAGAAGAAAAGCATTGTAAGTTTTTTCTGGGTAAGAAGGTATATGTATTTTTTTTTTATCCAATTCTATTTACTATTGCACTTACACATACACACTAGAGTTCATAACTCATATAAGACTCATAGTCACATGTAAATTGACTTTCCCTGACACAATGGGCATCTTTCCTGTTAAAAATAAAGCATAATACCAAATGACAGGAACACTGGACAAGTTTCGATTTTTCTTATCAAATCTTTTGCATACTTTAATGATAAAGTGAAATATTAACTGAATTTCATGACAACATAATATGTAATAATAATATTTGCATAATGCAGAACTTGGAAACCAGAGTAATATATCTCTTGTTTCTTCTGACCTGCAATAGCAAGCACTTGAAGGAAATCTTACACATTCAGTCTGTTTGTGGTCTGCTCATATCTGCCATAACCAACAACAAGAGTTAGCAGTTGTCTTTTACATACTAATTTGTTGGATTGCAGTCTCGGCAGTCATCTTATCTTTATATAAAATGTGTTTATCTTGACAACCTTGTTCCGTATATAAATTTGCATTTGTATCTTCCATGAACTTTGAAGTTGAGAACTGCAATTAGATATTTAGGCTTAACACAGAACAATTTTGTTTCTTTTCAATTTCAATCTTCTCGACTTGTTTTGCAGTTGAAATCTTTCCTAGTGTTCTTATTTCTGAGGAAAACGAATGGGAAAAATCTATTCAAGGGTCCGATGTTGTTTTTAACTTGGCTTGAATGCCCATAAGTACCAGATGGACACTGAGGTTTGTTGGTGCTTTATCACTCGAAATTATCTTTTCAGTTCTCATATTCTTGGTGTCCTATGCTTTTGTACATTAAAAATTCATCCAAGGGAAAATAATCTTAGAGTAATATGATTGTGTGAGCCCTTCAAAATTTAAGCTTGTAGTAGATACATTAAGGAGCTTTATTGTTTATAATGCGTGATTGACCTTAAAGCATATGAGAAGCTAATAATGCTTGTACATAGATTATGATGATATCAATCAACTTCACGAGGAGGCATGCTTGTAAAATGTTGAACATGTGCTACTGCAAGGAAAAACTCAACCTGTAGTGGTGTAGAAAACAAGTCAAGGATTTTGTAGCATGTTTAAGTGGTATGCATATGTTTTATCTCAGATGAAGAAAAATGCTGCCAAAAGGGTGTTAGTATTGGTTTTATTCTAAAATATGACATGATTAACATCTGTAATTTGGGGTCCACACGCTAAGTAAAGCATATTATGGTGCTTTTTTCTTGGTAATTTTGTTCGTGAGATTTTCAACATAGAAGGAGTGGAGCAAACATTTAAAGAGACTATACTGAAGGGACATGAAGGGAAAATGCTAGCCTTCAACAGGGAAAACAGAAACTTGACCACCTGGGCTCATAGTACATTTTCTGTGTCAGTTGCTTTTTGTGAAAGTGTAGGGTAGTCACCTCCAGTCAAATGTTTTTGCAATATATGAAACTATCCAAAAGCTCCAGCCATACATATATGAAATTCTGATTGCATGTTCGATATGCTGCAGATAAAGGAGACTAAAGAAAGATGCTTGAATGTTACCAAGAAGGTTTTCATCTTTTTTTTCCTCCGACCAGTATATATCTACCTGCACACTATTCTTTATTCAGTGGAAAAACTTGACATAACAAAAGACTGTGTTATTTCCAAAATCCTCACTTTGGCTTTCTGGATTTCTCTGATCTTGGCGATTTAATAAACTGCATGAATGCAGATGCTCAGCCTTCAGTTTTGGCAAGTGCAACTGCAATTGGTTATTATGATATGTGGCGTAAAATTTACTTTTATTTCATATTTGCCTTCACTTCAAATGCTTACTGTTGTAGTGCATGTAGCAAAAACTCAGCTACATTGAACCTTAGAACTTCAGATATATTAGTCTCTCGAGTGCTCTCCTGCATCTGAGAATGTAATTCTCAGATTTTTGTGAGAACTATCATTGTGATGATGCAAGTTGTAAGATATTGAGTACATTGATTTGATAGTAACACCAGCTTGTGATTGATTTTTGATGTTGGGTTTAATTGCTATTCAATTTTCACAAGGATCTATAATCTTTAGAATAACATTCATTTGTTCCATGACATTGACAATTCCATCTTTGCAACTGTTCGAATTTAAATTTCCTGACATAACTCTCAGGAACAAGCAAGCATGAGGTCTTCGATGAGACAAGCCTTTCAGGAAATGAAGTCTTTGATGAGACAAGCTCTCAGGAAATGATTTTCTGTCAGAGATGGGATTGTGAGGATGGTTGTTTCTAATTTTTTTTAGAATGTTTCACTTACTGGTATAGTATTATGTGCTTCATTCCCATTTGAAAAACTTGAGTTCTAGTTAAGGTTTTGTGGAAGTGTGGTTGAATTGTCTTAAAAAGCACACCAAATTTCTAGCCTGGCCTAAAAGTATGTGTTAATAAGTCAGTCATAGTGTAGGTTGCTGCCCATGTTTATAAATTCCGGACCAGACTGTTTACTGACTGGCCTGTTTATGGCCCTACATCTTCTATGGGAGAATACATGTCATTGTCTTCTATCCCCAAACTATAGAAAGGCTTGTTAAAAATTTTGTATTAAAGCGAAAACAGATGTCATTATCTTTTTCCTTTGAACATTCTTCTCAAAGACATTCCATGAGATATGAGAAGATGTTTGTAACTAATGTTTTTTAAAAAAATTCTTCAACGACAGACTGGCAGCAAAAGCATAAATTGTGTCCAATTATCCATAGTGAGATATTAAAGATCCAGAGACTATATTTCCTGATAATGTTTGTGTAAATTGGTCCAATGGTAAATCCAATGCCATCATTTTTGCAATAGCAAATTGAGAGAGAATTAAAGTTACAGCCCTTTTGGTTTTGTCATTGTGTGATCATGAACTTCACTAGGTATTTTGACCAATTCTATAAGCGCCATAATTATCAAAGTATCAGCAATTTCAGTATTTGTGGACCTCACATTCTGAAACAGTTTGCTCTGTGTTGCCTGGACCGCCTTGTTTCTGTTCTTAATACTAACTATGCTTTATATAGTTCTTCTCATAATTCTATTTAGAAAATTTCTGGTGATGACTTTAGGTATTGGAAAAGTAATTTTATTTCATGAAGGAAATTCTAAACTCAAATAAATGTCTTATCAGATCTTCATTCATTCTTCACTGTTTAGTCCAAACTTTGGTTTGTGGTTCTTGCCATAGTGTGAGTCAGTATCCCCTCTAAAGCTTGTTTGTTCCCTAAACGTCTTCATTTATCCTCTTTCATGGCCACCTTGTTTTATCCTATGGGAACATAATCTAACTATGAAAATTGAAGGTATATTGCTTTCTGAAACTACATGTGGTATTTGTGTGAGTTGTTATCATGCAACTATGCACCTTTACTTTTTGAACTGGCTAACTTTTCTGTGAAGCTACAAATTTTTGCTATTCCACCAATAAATAAATTGCACTTTCAGGTCTGTAGAGAATTGGAGGCAACAGCACATGAAGTAGATAAAGACATCTGCTTGGTGCTTCTTTGTATTGGTATTGTTCTGGGCAAAGATGGTGGTGCTTTAGGTTTGTTTTTCACATTGTCAACATTCTGTTTTTTACTTTGAGAATTGTGGGCTATGCCACCACAACTAGAGTTTGAACAACTGAACTTCCTTGTCCAAAAAGGGTGCTATACCAATTAAGTTATCAGTTGGATTATTTATTTATGCCTTATCAGAATATCAGATGATATATGCTCTGGAATGACTACCTAATTGATGGTGATTTTATTTCATACCTTAGATTTATATAGTTCCATTGTGCAACTTTTGTACTTTTTCTATGAGATATGATCTATCTGTTTTGATTATTGATTGCGGAAATATTTTTGAAATTAGCTGATATGCAACTGTGATATGTTGAGCTGATACCAATGTCAACCTATTTTTGCTATTGAATTTCACATAAATCAAAGATTTAATGAAGTGTTTGCACTTTCCTTTGTTGTAAGTTAGTTACTTTCACTAAGATAGGTTTTTAGGCTCCATTTTGTTAGTGATATTCATGACAAATAATATTCACCTACAATGTAGAAACCGATGCTAAATTTGTTCCCATTTTCTTTTCTTCGTGTGAAACTCACAGGAGAGGAATACGTCTTTTACAAGAGGAATTACTTTTCTCTTGCTATTTTGCAAAATCTACTAGTTATCTTAATGTAAAATTTGTGATAGGAAATTGATTTATGAATTGTTATTATTGGTTTATGCCCAGATATATGGACTTGTAATTTTGACAGGCAGAATGATTCCGCTCTTCATGATGTTTGCTGGTGCTCCTCTGGGAACTAAAAAATGTAATCTTCAAAAATCTTCTTTTGGACACAACATGCATATAGTTGTTCTTGAGTTTCAGTAGTTCTATTTATTGTCTTGTGTCTTCAATATTTGCCTCCCTCCAAGCTTGACCTCGTGCATACCTCTGTACATGTGCTGTCATGCATTTCATGGTGGCAAAAATCTATGAACAAAGTGAAGCTTTTGTTCTTTATCAAAATAAAAAAGTGACTTTTTTTTGCTGTATGTGACACCAAAAGTGATGAAACAACGATAATGAAAATATTGTTGTTAGAATACAAGGGTAGGCACATGTCTTTCTCTAGAAATTTACCAAAAAAAATAGTGTATTGCTTGACGCCTTTGAGAATCCATGACGGAGATGGCGAGCGAACTCTTTAATTTAATGAAGTCCATTGTTAAATTATAAGAGATTTAAAGAAGTTTACTTTCAGATAAGAGGAAATTTTTTTTTGAAAATATACTTTAATTAACTTTAACTGAAATGATACTTTACAATTATAAGATGTAATTATTTATAGACAAAATAAGTATTCATATACATTTCTTTAAAAGTTCATGAACTTAATTAGTGGGTGCGATGAACTTATGCATTACTTCATATATAACACCTTTTCATCAAGAGATACATTACTTCCTATAACACCTTTTCGTAAACCACGTCTTCATAAATCTAACTAAAAAGAGAACGTCCTATAAATCTAGCTATCTTCTTGATAATGATGCAACTATATCATGCTCCTCCAGTTGAGTGAAATTTGCCCCTAAGTTCGAGTCTTCATAATAGGGTAAGAAGTCTAATATATTAAAAGTTGGTGAAACATTATAAATAACAAAAAGATCAATTTTATATGTATTCTCACTAATTTTTTAAGCACTTTGAATGGACCAGTTACTCTTGAATTCAGTTTGTTGTGTTGACCACGAGGTAAGTGCTCTTTGTTGAGATTAATTCACACTAGATCTCTTTTTTTGAATAATATTGGTTTAGGCACTTGTTAGTAGTACCTCAATATTTTATATGGTACTTTTTTATTTGATGTTGAATTTGTTGATGAAGTAGTTTGATTTGTTTGATATACTCTTCAACTTCACTACTGAGATATTTGACAGTAGAGATGGAAATCAAATTTAACAGATTTAGAAGATGTTGCCCATAAACCACCTCAAACAGAGTCAGGCTAGTAGTTTGACTCTTAGACTTGTTGTAAGTAAATTCTATTTGAGTCAATATTGAATTCCATTCGCGCTTCTTGTCACCAACAAGACTATAATATATTTCTCAAGGTTCGATTAATAGCTTTTATTTGTCCATTGGTTTGGGGATGAGAGAAATTAAATTTAAGTTCTATCCCAAACTTTTTTCATAAGATTTACTAAAAATGACACATGAATTTTGGATCTTAATAAAAAATGATAGTTTTGAGAATTTCATGAAATTTTATTATTTCCTTGAAATAGAGGTCAGTAATGTAAGATACGTCTAGAGTTTTGAAGAACAAAATGAGTCGTCTTAAAAAAAGATCAATGCCATGACAAAATCTTTTTTTCTTTGTGATTTTAGAACCTCAAAAACAAAGTCAATACTTGCATCCAACTATAGAACCTAAAAGAGTATATAATCCAGTGTTTTAACTTTGACTTTTAGTTATATGACATGGTTGATGCTGATTGATATCATGAGAGATATCTTGAGAAATACGTCGCTAGTAAAATCTTTCTTGTAGAAGAGCTAATGTTTTATCTCTTCTAAAATATCACATGATATTTTTTGCATGTGCTTTCTTAATAATAAACTTTAGAAGTGAATATTTAAGATTACAAAACAAGTTGTTTTTGAAAAAATAACTATCTAACAATAAGAATTAATTATGAAGTCTTTTGGTACATTCAATCCAAATTTTACCAAAATAAGGATATTCTATATAGAGTTTTTTGATAATCTCAAATCCAAATAGTTTGAAGAAGAGAATATTGATGACTAAGAGCATTTGTTATTTGATTTTGAATTCCCGCCTTGTGTTTTAATCATAAAGATATAAGATTGTAAGAACTTCATTCACTTGGCACGTTGATTATTGTGTTTTTATTGGTCATTGATGTATTTTAATACTTCATAATCAGAAGATAGGATGAACTCTCATAATAAAACTTTAATAATAATACAGAACTCTTTATTATAGGTAAAATAGTTTTTGCGAATTTTACCAAACTTCTCAGTGAAATAGGAAATAAATTTATCTTCTTGACTTAGCACAACTATTATGTCTATTTTAGATGTATTACAATCAACTTAAATATTTTGTCAAAGTTGGAGAGCGCAAAAATGGGAGTGTTAAAAATTTTCTTCTTATTGATAAGATCAAAATTTGTTTGAGTTTTATTGCTTCACTTAAATGTTCTACGTTTTAAGCGCCCTGAGATAGGGTAATAAGAGAAGAGAATTTATTGATGAACCTTCGATAAATGATGACCAATATATGAAAATTCCAAATATCTCAGAGTTTTAGGTGTGGGCCAACTTATAACGGCCTCCTTTTCTTTGGATCAACTTCAAAATCTTTTGCTGAGACAATATAGTTTAAGATGATTAAGTTGTTTATCAGAAATTCACACTTCTTCAAGTTTGCATAGAGCTTTTGATTCTTAAGAACTTGAAGAATTTGTTGAAGATGTCTCAAATGTTCCTCTAGATCTCTGTTATAGATGAGTATGTCATCAAAATAGATGACGACAAAATGACCAATAAATGATTTGAAAATTTGATTCATAAACCGTATAAAAGTGCTTGGTGCATTGGACAATCCAAATTACATGACTGTCCACTCGTAGAGGTTATTTTGGTCTTGAAAGCTAACTTCTATTCATCGCTTGACTTTATTTTGATTTGATGGTAGTCACTACACAAATTAATTTTTTTTTTAAAAAAAATAGCACCATGTAGTTGGTCAAGAAAATCATGAAGGTGTGAAATAGGAAAGTAGTATTTAATAGTAATTTTGTTTGTCGTTTGACTATCTACGCACATGCACCATGAGTCATCTTTCTTTGAAATAAGAAAGTAGGTATAGCTCAGGGCTCATATTTTCTCATATCATGTCTTTCTCAATATAAATATTTGTTTGTTGTTGAAATTCCTTATGACTCTTTGGATCAATACTATATGCAGCCTTATTGGGAAGAGTTGCTTCCGGTATAAGATCGATTTAGTGTTGAATTTTTCTCATAGGAGAAAACCCAAGATATATCTCTTATGAAATGATATATTTAAAATTTTCAAATAAATATTGAAGAATTAGAGAAATAGATTGATTCACCTTTTTTTTTTCGACTACTAATGGTGTATATGCTTCATTTAACTTTTGAAATTCTTTTAAGAATATTGACTTAAAAAGATGATTATTGCTCTCCCCTAAAAATTGTTTGAGTGAATTATCGATATTTGATAAGACGAGAATGATCTTTGTTTCATTTTTTATAAAGGTATATGTATTTTCGAAGTCATCGTGGATTGCTCTCCAATTATATTGCCAAGGACAACCTAAAAGTAGATGATAAGTGTCCATGAGGATAACATCACACCAAGTTTCATCCTTGTAGTGTCTGTCGATAAAAATTTAAATTAGATATCTTTTACTAACTTTTACCTCATTTTTCGTTTATAATTAAGATAGTTTATAAGTAAAAAGATATGTAGATGAAATTTGTTTACTATAATTGATGAGTTGACGTTTTCATAACTCTCTCCATCAATAATAACATTGCATATCTTACTATGAGATGTACAATAAGTGTGAATGATATTGTTGCAAAACTATTCATCCTCCTTAAAAATAAAAGAGTTCAAGGCTCGTCGAATGATAAGTGATTCTCCACTATTATTGCAAGTGATTTTCTCCTTCTCCTTATCAAATATAGGGCTTTCTTAATATAATTTTCATTTGCAGCCTTTGTAAAAATCACTATTTTGTGATTAGGGCATTCGGAGCTAATATGTCCAAAGCTTTGACACCGATGACATTGGGATAGACTTTGATGGTGATTGTCACGGCCCACTTGTTTTTGCCCTACTTTGCTTTGAAATAGTAAATGCTTTTGGTGTTGTTGGAAAGTAAGAGGAGATCGAGTAAGTGAGGTGCTTCACTTGTTAGTAATAGTCTTATAATTGGAACTTGGATTATTAGTAGACCTCTTGAATTTGAGTTGTTTCTCTAACCTTAAAGTAAGTTTGAAAATATTATTATATGTCCAATAGTGTTGAATTTAGACAATATCTTGAATCTCGCACTGTAGACTACCAAAATAACGGACAATGGTTTGCTCTTCTGGCTCGGAAATACTTTAAGCATTAAAAGATAATTAGACTCTTCTATATATTGTTTAGTACCTTGCTCGAAGTGATGTAATTTAAAAAAGTAATATTGAAGATAATTTTTTGGTAAAAATTTCTTTATGAGAGCTTTTTTCATTTTTCTCGAGACCTATCTTTTGCTTTTCTTTTTGAGCTCAACGTATTTTGAGTTGCTCCCACCAAATGAAAACATACTTCTTGAATTTGATAACAACAATCTGTACTTTTCGATGCTCAAGAATATACTTGTATTCGAAAATACATTTAATAGTGTGGAGCCAATCAATGAACTCATCAAATTGAATTCGTCTTTCAAATTCAGCGATATTGACCCTAATGTCAATATCTTGATGATATGTTCTTAGCGAGCATGTTGTTGATAATATGCTTTACTTGATATTGATTCTATGCACAGTAAAAAATATTAACATTTTGTGGAAAGTTTTGTTCATTTGATTTATGATGAACATTATCATTGGTTGGTGCTCTCTCGTATTGAACAAAATACTCTTGAAGTTATTGCACTTGTTTTCTTAACTCATCCAACTCAATGTTGCGAAAATCATATTCACGAGTTGAAGTTGCTCCAACATTTTCTTGTTGATGTGATCACTTCTGAGCCATGATGATCAAAGACTAAATTTGTAGATAATACAAATTAAATCTTAGACTTTGATATAACTTTGACACTAGAAGTGATAGAACGGTGATAATGAAAAGATTGTTGTTAGAATACGAATAGGCAGTGTGTTCCTCTAAAAATTCATTATGAAAAATAGTATGTTGTTTGACGCTTTCGAGGAATCCACCACAGATATGACGAGCAAACTCTTTAATTTAATGCAATCTACCGTTAAATTATAAGAGATTTGAATGAGTATATCTTCGGATAAGAAAAAACTTCTTCTAAAATGTTACTTTAATTAATTTCAACTAGGATGCTTTACAATTACAAAATACAAATATTTATAAACAAAATAACTATTCATATATACTTTTTCAATAATTCATGAACTTAACTAATAGGTGCGATGAACTTATGCACAATTTCATATAGTACATTTTCATTAAAATATGCATTATTTCATATACCATTTTTTCATAAAACACCTTGTCATAAAACTAATTAAAAACTTTAAATATAAAAGAAAAAAAGAGAATCTCCTACAAACCTGCTTACCTTCTTAATGATGACACACCTATGTCAGTACGGTTGAACTAATAGAAACATGAACACTAGTTTAATTTGAAGTGGTTCATATTGCTTTTGTTTTGATGACTGCTTCTGAGGCAGAATCATTTGCAGGTTTTCCTGTATTCATGTAGATGACCTGGTGACCCTGATATGTGAATCTCTAACAAATCCTTCATATAAAGGTAGAGAAATTTTATGCCTAAACCCTGAGTACGTTTCAGTATGATTGAATGAAAAGTTAGTGATATTGGTTTTTTTCTTCTTCTTTTTGAGCAAATGGTGAATTAATGGCCTTCCATTGAATGTCCAAGATTGAGCGAATGAATTTTTGTTTCATGTTCTTTTGTCATAAATTGTATGACATGCTTTTATGGGGATATTGTTAACTAATTCTCTGGGCTATAAAAGATTTTTAGCAGAAAGAAACCCTGTCTTTTAGCAGTTGGTATTGCATCCTACACATGCCAGTACTTGGTTTTGAATTTTCATCAGATCTGAAGAAACTAAAGTTTGGTTCTTATTTGTTTAGACTATTTTTTTAAATACATACTATACAAAGCATGCAATGTGGTAATAGTTGGCAAATGATATGTTGTTATGAAGAGCAAAAGGTTGCAGACTTATCTGCATGCTAGCCTAAGCAGAAGGGTGACCATCTATTTCAGGTGTGATCAATGGAACTGCACCAAACCCTTTTCGGTTGTCTGAGATGTACAACCAACTGGGAAAAGTTATGGGTCTCCCTTCTTGGCTACCCGTGCCAGATTTTGCGCTCAAAGCAGTCCTGGGCGAAGGTGCCTCCATTGAATGTATCCACCATTGATGTTTTGTTCAATTAAATAGCATTATTAGCACATATCATGATTCAACTAATTCAGTATTTTCATTACAATTCTTGGTTGCAGGTTTTGGAAGGACAAAAGAGTTCTCCTTTCAAAGGCAAAGGAATTAGGTTTCTTGTTTAAATATCAGTTTGTTAAGATGCACTTCAGGCCATTCTGTCAAGTAGCTAGACTTCAGCTTCAATTATTCCTATTGCAACCATTCTTTTTACCTGTGGACTTCATGCTTCAATGAACATGAAGCCACGATATAAGAAACATGATTATGTTTGTAATGTCGTTATTGCTGAGATTATGAATTTGATGCGCATTGCTGGCCTTTAATTGCAGTATCAATTCTGGAATACATTATATGAAATTGTTTCTGTTGCATCCTTATTTCCAGTAGCTAAGCATGAGATGTCTGGATAAGTTGTAAAAGCTGTACTCAAAAAACTTTCCTTGGCATGTAAACCTTTTTAGTGAAACATAGAAAAAAATTATATTTCTAAAAGTTCTTTTTGTGTTAATTATTTTTGGTTGTGAAAAAATAGGCACTATTGGACAAGCAATTTCGGCAGCCTTCCAATTTCCAACAAATAAATACAATTATTTTATTTATTATATGAAAATTTTGGTACGATCAAGCAAACCCTACTATGTCATGTGGCCCGGCTCCAGAGTACAAAGGCATCAAAGTAAACATTTTCATGAGTCCCTTCAAATTGATCCAAAGCATTTCAAACTCAACCGGGCCAAACACAACACTTAGGAGTGTTCAGGTATGTTTTTTACTCTCGAAAGTGTTAAAAAGTAATGAGAGTGAGAAGTAACAAAATTGATAAAAGTGTGAATGTTCAAGTATGCTTTTATTTTCAAAAGTGTTAAAAAGTAATGAGAGTGAGAAGTAATAAAATTGATAAAAGTGTGAATTCAATTGTCTAGTAAAATTTAATGTAGAAGTGAAATAATTGATAGTTTTGTAAATCTCGTGACTTTGGTTGTTTGGATAATGAGGTCCGTAAGGAAGAATGTGATTTCAATTGTTTGAATAAGATGATACATGGAAAGTAAAAAAATGATCTAGTAGTTATGTTAATTAAAATTATAATATCTATCAATAAATACAATTAATATCATTTTAATTTTAATAATTAATTATAACATGACAAAATTCGATGATAATACTTTTAATAAAGAGGATAATAAAAGTAATATTTAAGTAATTAATTATAATTAAGATCATTATAATAATAAAAAATTATCATAATTATAATAATAAGAGCAATATTTAACTAATTAATTATATTTAAAATAATTAGAATATTACTTAATTAAAATGATTTGATATTTTCTACTCATATACTCCAAAAAAGTTAAAAATTCCAACGATTATTTTTAAAATCTACTTTTTGAAAACTTCTAACAATTATTTTTTTTTGAGAAATTTACTGAATATATTTTTAAAGAGCTCAATGAATTTTTTTAAAAATATTTTAAAAAATATATATAATAGAAAATATAACTAAAAATAATGAGTTAGAGTGTAAATTTAAATTTTAAAAATCATATTTTGACAGAAACCAATTGGTCGAGTGGTGAGCATAACTAATTTTACAAAATTTAGACATCGTTTGGTTTAGGATCAAAATCAAGATTAGTAAATCACTTTTGTAAACTAATATCTTTTTATCAAAATTAACGTTTCAATAATTTAAATTTTAAAAAAATTATTTAATTTTTTATAATAATTTAATTTAATAATAATATAAAATAAGTAATATTAATTATATATATATATATAATTTTGAAATGGACTAATACTAATTCCGATAGATAAGCCAACAGGAAAGACGAGACTTTACTGATATCTTTTGCGAGAGTCATATACCATTCATTTGTAAATTAACGTTTTCAGTTTAACATTGACGAGGTCGCTGCGGTTATTTTAAATGGGTGGATGGTTATAAGCAAAACCGGAACTTCAAATTTCACAGCAACATAGACCGCTCCCTCCCTCTCCCGCTTCCCCTCCACTTCTACCAGGTCTCCTCTCCCTTTCCTTCTTTCTCCATCTCTCTTCCTTTTCAAGGGTTCTCATTGCATTCTTTTTTTCTCTCCCAGATTCTTGGAGCGGAGTCGCATTTCTTGGCGGATGGAATCCGGAGGGCGTTTGGGGCCAGAGTCTCCAAGCCGCCGCAGTACGGCTTCAGCCAGGACGCGCTCGTCGCCCGCCACCAGATCCTCCAGGCCGCCTGCGACGCGGTCTCCATCCTGCCCCCCCGCGCCGACTACGACCAAGGCCTGCTCGTGGATCCCGATTTTACCATCACCATTGATGTGTCCTGGGACAAGGTATTACTGCCCCTGGCTTTAATCAAACTTTTTACTCAGGATTTTGGTTGCTTGTGGTCGAAAGTAAGAGGCTTTGGTTAGGTTCCGGGAGCTCTTTGTGTCCTGAAGGAGGCGGGGGAGGCGGAGGTCGTGCTTCGGGGTGGGGGGAGTTTGTTTCAGGAGCGGCTGGCGAAGCAGTTCAAGCAGGATGTGGTGCTGGCAATGGCGCGCGCCTATGTAGACCAGTCGAGGGATGCGATTGTGCTGAGCCCCCGGGATTTTGTTGCTTGCTGTGAGGTGCTTGAGCGGGCCCTAAGGCTACTTCAGGTGAAAGAAAAAAGGTTTCTTTTTCCGTTTTTGTTGATCAAAGATCGTAGTTTTATTGGCCTTTTCAGCACTGTCTTTTCTAGCTTGTTATGGTTGTAGCTGTAGTTTTATTTCTTTTTAAACCTTCTTGATAGTGTTGTTGGACGTAAACATATTGAAATGTCAAACATGTCACCGATAGATGGGAGATAACTTTGCAAAATTGAATGATTTATAGTTAAGTTTCATCAATTATTTGTATCATTCTAATGTTATGAAGAGTCAAAGTTTACAGTGCATATATGCTACAAACGGTTTGTTTTTGCTGATACTGGCATATATTATTCTATTCAAATCTTAGATATTGTTTGGGATGATTGTTAGAATCTGGTGAATGCAGGAAGAAGGAACAAGCAATGTAACACCTGATTTGCAGGCTCAAATTGACAAGACTCTTGAGATCACGCTCCTCTGTGTTCTTGAGCTTCTTGCAAGATCAACGGCTAAGACGTAAGGAAGGTCTTCATTGTGTGTGACACATTTTATGGTATGTTGGTGGAGGTGGTATTGCAGCATAGGAGGATTCACTCGTGAAGAGTTCATGTATGAGGCATTCTTACACATGACAGCTTTGGGGCAGGTTGGAAAATATTGATTACACTATAGATTATCTCTCTGCTTGCAGGTCTCTTTCAGATGTTTGCTCTATCTTATGTTTCTGAGTAGACTTATTTGCTGCAACACCAAGTAATATTCTAGCAGAGAGGTCTGAAGTATATGGTGTGGCATGTGCTTACGTTGCTGAAGCCTTTGTTGGTAAGAAGCCGCATCTAATCAAGGAAGTAGACATGCTTTTTCTTGAACTCCAGCAGACCAAGGTCACATCACTAGGCCTCTTTTCAGGCTACACCACCACTTCTGATGATGAGATGAACTTTTCACTTGAAAGGGGACTATGTTCATTGCTTGTTGGAGATCTAGATGGCTGCCCCTTATGGTTAGTTGTAGATGATTGGAATTCACCATATAGAGAGCCTCAATTTTGGAGTTTATTGTAGACAATTCTGATATTGATAATGAAAATGATCTCCTTCCTGGGATTTGCAAACTGTTAGAGACTTGGCTAATGGAGGTGGTTTTCTCAAGATTTAGAGATACTAAAGATTTGCAATTCAGGCTTGGAGACTACTATGATGACCCAACCATCCTTAGGTATCTGGAGAGTCTGGAGGGTGGTGGAGGCTCACCTTTAGCTGCACCTGCAGTTATAGTAAGAATTGGAGCAGTGGCAACAAGTGCACTTGGTAATGTGAAGTCGAGTGCATTTCAGGCTTTGCAGAAAGTATTTCCATTGGGAAACAATGAAGGGTAGATATAGAGGAAAATGATGGTTGTCCTGGTTCTTCTCCTGAGCTACAAAATGAGAATTCCATGGAGATTAGTGATCAAGATCGTTCAGGTGCTCTGGGTGAAATCTCTGGGATGTCTAGTACTGAAGGACAAGATCAGCAAGATCTAATGTACACAATAAGGGATGCAAGCACGAAGATCATGTGCAGCGGTCTCATGGTTGGCTTGTTGAGAACAAGTTTCTACCCAGGAGAAATGGACCACCTGTTTCTGTGAATGAAGTTGGATCAGCTCTGGCTGCTGACATTGTTAGTGCTGGTAATATTCACTTCTGTTTTACCATTACATAATGTTGGTTCTGTACCTAGGCCATTTCTAAATGTCTCCACTAAATCAGGCCATTTTTTACTTGGATTGTGAAGTTGATCATTCCAAGGTGTCTTTTCTTGGAGAACCGCCCTGTTATCATGTTTAGATTTGTAGCTTTGTTTCTTTCTGGCAGAAAGAATGCATTTGTCTCTTAAGCTGTAAAATAAATCTAATGGATTGGGTTTATGTTCCAATACAAGATTGCCCATGGCGCATTTTCTATTTGTGCAACTTTATAAGGTGTGCATGATTTATATATCTCATCATGATTTCAGATTGCTATAGTGCCACCATTGTTATTCTCTTTAATCATGCAGGATAAAGTAATTTCTTTTGTGGTTATTTAGATGGATCTGCGAGTGATAGCTTGGTAGAGGAAATACCCAGAATGGACACAAGATTTGCTGAAATTTTGGTTCGCAAATGGCAAAGTGTTAACTCCCATGCTTTGGGACCAGAACATTGTGTGGCAGAACTGCAAGAGGTGAGAAAAACTAAACACGCTGTGTTCTTTCTTCCAGCAATAAATGAAAAACTCTTCTAAGAATTTAGCTCAATGGGAGTTATCCTTGATTTTCAAGGAGAAACAATGGACCAAGGGTAGATGCATGAAGACATGTCATATGGAATTTTTTACGCAAATGAATTATTAAGAAGAGATAATTATGACTAGTTAGTTGATATACCCTATTTAACTGGAAAGTCAGCTTGCATATAATTTTTTATTGTGAGATTTGTTCAATGACTTATTCAGCTTCTCTGTTTGGCTTTCACTGTGTAGCCTGGGAAGAGTGATCTTGCATCACATTGTTCCCTTCCAGTAATGAAGTACACTTTACAGTTCAATAGCCTAAAGAATAATTTTTGAAAGATGTTTAAGCAGATGCATGATTTTTTTTTTGTGAGAAAAAAATTTTATCATTCAGAGCTCTTCTCTGGGGCTTTTGTTCATTTACTATCTTAATTCCAGTTTGATTTAATGAATGGCTGGTTTCATTAACTTTACTATTCATATCTACAATATTTTCGTTAAATGTTATAGGATTCCTTTGTTCATGATACTGATTGTTTGTTAAGCATTGTGTTAAACTTTTAGCCCATCTGGTGAAGATGATAGTTTGGTTGTTATATTCAGATATTACTGATTGTTGCAAACTTTGGTGTCCTTAACAGGTTTTGGAGGGCGGGATGCTGAAGAAATGGCCAGAACGGGCTGCAGAGACTGCCCAACATGGTTGGTTTTGGGAGTACACCATGCTAGGGGTGACCGTAGATAGTGTGACAGTTTCCTTTGATGGTTGCAGAGCCATGGTGGAGGCAACAATCGAAGAGGTCAGCTGACAGATGTAGCTCGTCGTGAGCACAATGATTCCTACAACGCAAAATATACCGCTAGGTACGAGATAGAACTTTGTAAAGTCTGGATGGAAGATAACAGAAGGAGCAGTCCTCAAATGGTAGATTTTGTTTCTTGTTGGAGCCTCATGTGTAAATTACTTATCATGCCATCTGTCTGGCGATGTTTATTCTTGTGCTAGGGTTGCTGCAGTATCAGGTTCCTAAACAATTTTCCTATCGGTTTGAGATTCTGAGTTCCTTGGACATCTTACCTCTTGCAGATTCTACATAATAGAATAAATTTTGTTAGGTACCAATGAGCCGGCAAATGTTTCAAAAGTTTTGTTATGTGGGCATGTAGAGATGCAATTCAGTCACATAAGTATGCTTTTGAATTATTTTTCTGCCTGTGACCCCCGCCTTTTTCTTTCCTTTACGCTGGATGGATAATTTTGTGTCCTGTGTATACAGGCCTAAAATCAAATCACGAACATCAGGGGGAAGCGATTAGTTAAAAGTCCTATTAAATTTTATTTATCTGCTTGAGTGGTACATGAAAAGGATGCTTCAAATGTCGTTACATGTGGTTAATCCCATAAAATTTACAAACCTTTCTAAAAAATTATGATTTTTTTTTTTGGACAAATTTTCTACAATTATAATAAGAGAAGAAGAATTAGGTGAGAAAAGATATAATAGTTATTAGTTAATCGCAATCAACGAGGAGACGGAGATGCGTCTCAAATGAAGGACGACATTCCATTTTTCCAGCTGTAGGACCTCTTGTGCCTTAACTGAGGTGTGAAGCTGAGGCCAAACATCTCTTTTAGGGCATGTTCAGACTCCGTGAGGCCAATTAGCTTAGCGACAACAGATGCACTTTTCTTGACATGTTCTATATCGTTGGTCTCCGACCATAGGCGTTTAGCCAGCTGCACTCTCCTCCTCTTTGAGTCCAATGCAATGCCCCACTTTTCATACAAACCCTCTCTCTCCACAGTTGACATCCTCTTCTGCATTTGCCGGCACAGCATCTCTCTCTCACGTCGAAGATTTCTGATGCTGCACAAGTGTATTTCCATCATAGGGTTATTATACTTGTGAATTTTTGAGGAGATATAGTGCAAGGGCATATACCTTGACGCAACTGTGACTTTCTGACCATCCTCAGCAGCTGTGCTGCCGAGATTTTCTTGAGACAATGAGTTCTTCAGGAAGGAGAGCCTCCTATGTTCTACTTCCATGTAAATGGAGTCTGCTGGATCACCTCTAAAGAGAATCAAGAAGTAGGTCCTGTGGACTAAAGAAACATTGCATGCATGCCAAAGCTCTATGATCTCTTGCTGCCTTTTCTCAAATTCCATCTGCCACCGTGAAGGTGATTCTGAAGAATTCATCATTGGATCGAGGCCAACATCCTTCACATCTCTCTTTTCTCCAAAGTCTCCAATTATAGTGCGTTCCAAGTCCTGGTGACAAAGTCAAAAATTCGATCAATATCTTAAAAAGTCCCCGCGTCGTTATGTCACATGAATTTCACGAAGAATGATTGGATACTAACAGGAATACATAATATAAGCCTGAAGTTCCCAAAAAGACATGCAAAGACTTGTAATGTCATATGTCATTGCAAATATTGTAGAAACCCTAACTACACTATTTACTGAGAGAAGGCAGAACATAGACATAAACAATCTAGCGAAAGTTTTTTGCACCTGGTTAATGTTGAGCTCTTTCTGAGCCATCTCTTTCAATCCAGCAGCAAGCGTACCGATGCAGGCTATATTATCTTCAGAAACAGGCTGCGCGTTTGGTTTCTTTTGCATTCCATTAAAAGCCTTTTGTTCTGAAATTTTATTAAACTCTTCAACTGGAAGGCATTCAATCTCAGTGCCATAGTCCAGTGACATATGTCTTCTTTGGAAGCCTTCAGGCCTCCCTGGGAAGTCACCCAAAAAATTGCTAGGTGGCATGTTGTCGCCCTGCTCTGACTCCACAAATGAGCAACCAAATGGCCGAACCTTCAGTGGTGCCCTGCAACTCCTGCTTCTACTCAATGCCAAGCCTCTGAAGCTCTTCAGCTCTTTTATAGATGTCAAGGGAGACATTTCTTCAGGATGTGGTTTCTGGATTTCCACTTTCACTGGAACCAGTGGAGATAGTTCATCAGGACACAGCTTAACAACAGTGCCATTTGTTTCCACATCCGGAGCTGGCTTCTCCACTTCAGTTGTTAAGTTAATATCATCACTAGGAAACAGCTTAACAATGTTGTCTCTTGCTATCGTGTCCTGGACTTGCTCCTCCACTGGGGTTATCAAGCTGAGCTCATTGTTGGGCCTTGATTCTTTATATTCAATTTTCTCGGTGTCATAAGTTAAAGGTACTAAGAAGTCACCTTCCTCTGTCAACAACAGATTGAAGTCATCATTACTTGTGCTTTTGTTTGACTCTTGCAACTCAATACACCGAACTTCCTTGCAAAGATCTTCAAAACCATTGCAATTGTCTTCTATCCTTTGATTCCAGACTAGCCTAGTGTTAAATCTACGGCTTGAATTTGAACTCCCTGGTGAGGAATTATACCCTTCTTTCTTTGAGTTGAACAGATGTAACTGAATCACTTTGCTGGTTTCACTTCCTGATGAAGAATCAAAGCTTGTAATACCAAAATCTTTAGCTGGATAAGCAACACCTGAAGATACTGAGAGTGCATCCTCAAATGCAATAGGCACATTAGATGCAGAGAGTTGGCTAAGGTCATCCTACAAGGAAAATAAGGACATGTAACTTGGAAAATTCACATTAAGATCCTGTTAAGAATAGATGGAACTTCAAGGAGGATGAATACCCATTCTCTATTGGCCTGATCATCTCCTACAACTCGAAGTAAATCCTCGAGTCGAGACTGAGCAAGATCTCGCTGCTGGATCAGCTCTTTTATATCGTTCTCCATCTTAAAACATATGAATAAATGCAGATTAAGTGACAATATTTCTGTCAGCACAACTAGCCTGCAACTTGAAAGAAATTCTTCTAATACCTTTTTGATGCGAGCATCCCTCTCCTTCAATGCTTCAGAATGGGAAGAGTTGGAAGCTGGAGCTGGATATCTCAGTTCACTCTCCAGCCTAGCAAGTTCTTTCTGCAAGTGTTTTACCAAGGCCTTATCAGACATAACTACATTGACCTGTGCACTGGTAACCACTTCTTTTGCACATGTAGCAAATAACAGTGTATTTCTGGATTGCTCCATATGGCTCCGTGCAGGACTCATGGTGCAAATAATGGCTGTTCTTGCATTACCACCCAAGGAAGATTGCAATATTCGTGTCAGCTTTGAATCTCGATATGGTATGTGCCCATTTCTTCCTTTGCTGCATTCAGAAAAATGAATAGAAGTAAGAAATGCCCCCACTATCAGTTTATAAACATAAATAGGCGAGCTTGTCACAAGCTCTGTGATGTCTTTTCTTTGTCACCAAAATCCTATCACTAAAACTTTCTGAAATGAAGTTTTTAGCAAAATTGCTTGAAGTTGTTTCTTTCAGGACCATATCGAAACATATAATGACAATATTATGTGGAGAATATATCAGGTGTCTGCATTTAGGAACTAAAACTAGAAAGGAGATGCATAAGACTTGAACAACCTTAGCTTACGAATAACAGTTCCTAGAGTCAGCAAGCTTCGATTTATGTGGCCGCCTTCTTTCAGCCTTGCTCCAGCAGATAAGGCCTGAGACGCACGTTCACTTCCCGCCAGATCAACAAAATTCTGTTTCCCAAGACAACAAAGAAAGAAAAGCTCAGCCATTTTTGTTCCTACTTTATCCTACTTATATACAGCTCGGTTGAGGAAAATAGTTCATACCACACTGGCTGCCAGGGTGCTGAAGTTGTCCTTGCTCGAGAAATGTAGAGCAGAACTTTCGATTGTCTGCAGGAACCACCAACAGATTTATACTAGTTAATTAGTTTTCATTTGTTATATTAAATCAGTTAGATTATTTTTCGCTTATCAGAAAATGCATACAAGTCTTAGTATTTGATGAGATCTGGAGCTCATTTCATTCAAGGAGGTCTCCCCTATCTGTCTTTGAGCTGCAAAAGGTGCAAGGTTCTCTGGTTAATACATGGTAGAGCTTCAATCAGCCAAAATTTCTGCAAAGGAAATTCTTATTTGCACCTTCACAAATGGAAAGCAGCTCCCTGAGATGTTCCCAGTTCCTTAGGGTCTCCTCAGTAATTTTATCCACAATTGTTCCTCTCTAAAAACGAAAAATAGTATGAGATCCACTAAAATTTCTTCTGTTTCACTTTTGGAAGACCAGTAATGGATTATTGATCTTTGTAACACGCATGCAGAATTTTACCTCTGGATCATCAAGAAGCCTAAGTGGAGTGCTATCATTGTTCAGGAGATCCCTTACAGCTTCATTATATATCTCAATTGCAGAGAATTTCAAGACAAATTGCCTCTCCTCATGCTGAAAAATAAACAGCAAACTTCACTGAGGAATCATAATAAGAAGACCATTTTACAAGGTACAAAATTTCACAAGTTAGACTTTCATATCTAAAATGAATCTGAGGAGAAATTACTCTACCTGATTTATGTAATCATATATATCTGCAACACTGTACTCTGTTATCCCAGTCATCGTGTATGTCTTCCCACTGCTTGTTTGCCCATATGCAAAAATGCTTGCTGAAGAACATGTAGTTCATATGTTTTATTTGGGGTAAAATCCAAATATCCTTGCATGGAAGTTCACAGAAAGATTCAGAAAAAGAGAACTTACAGTTGATACCACTGACAACAGAAAGGGCTACTTCCTTGGCTGCATCTTCATATACTTGTCTTGTAGTGCAGTCACTCCCAAAAACCCTATCTATCATTCAACCACAGAAAAGAAGTTTCAGAAAAGAAACAGTTTTCCTTGTTAAATTTGACATAGTAATCTGTTCTTGTTGTTTATTAATTCAATTCTTCTAATGCTTTCAAATCATCAAAACAAAACTTCCGTTTCTTAACAGAATACTAGAATTGTGAAAAAACAACACCCAAAATTTTCTTAAATCTCGCAAGATCTGACATGCCTGCAAGTCAATAACTAGTGAATAATTAGTCAACCATGTCAATCAAAAGTCAACAGTCAGAATTTGAACAACAAGAGAAATGCTTGTTTCAGAGAAAAGAAAAGATTTGCTCAACACGAAGAAACCCATCCATTCCAACGTGCGTTAAACATACACCAAGAAAACCAATTCAAGAGTGAAAATGCACAAAATGCCAGCAAAAACTACACGATTCTTCCAAATCTAACACCGAAAACATATGAAAGCTCAAAGCTTAATAAGACAAAATTTCATCGATAATAGCAACCTAATCTCTCACCGAAAGTGTATGCAGATGGCAGCATGGACCGTTCCGCGGGGCCATGCCTGTATATGATGGTTGTATCGTTGATGCACTCCCAATCCGCGGGGTCATTCCTCGCAATCTCAATCGCATTCAGGGGCCTCAGCCTGACCGACACAAATATCCTCTCCTCCACCCCACCGCCGGCAACGCGGGATTCCGTCTTCTCCCATCTCGCGAGGTCCTCCTCGCCAAACCCCCCCATCAGCAAACCAATGCTTCCCACCTACACCGCCCACATTCACAGCAATCCTTCAACCCAACCGGCCAACAACAATCAAGGAGCAACAGAACAGGCGAAAAACTCGTGAAAGCTCATCAATGCAGATTCTTCTTATATGTTTTCAGATTCAAAAATCAAAAATCAAAACACAAAAAAGAAATCCAAAGAAGGTTGAGGAGTTGCTGTAACTAGTAGATTGGCAGGAGCACATTCACTTTCCCAGGGACCCCGTGCTGCAGCAGCAGCAGCAGCAGATGGCAGATCAAATGCGTCGCACAAAAAGGAACCGAAACCATGACCTTATCTATATACTTAACGAAAAATAACTAAAAATCAGTCCAAAATTCGCCACTGACTCTCGGATTTTTCTTCTCCACGGTCAGGGTCCCCACATCAAGAATGGGAATGCCAGGGCGTGAAAAATTCTCCAAAAGAAAATGAGAGTCAATTATTTGGACAGATTACCGAATATTTGGATCCTATTGGCGGGTTCGCAGAATCTGAGCTGGAGAATGCATGCAAGAATAAAGATAAAAAAAAAAAACGAAATATTTTTGGAAAAAAGAGAAGAAGAGGACAAGAAGATCCCCCTCCCTGGCCTCGTCTCGAATGCCGAATTCCCACTCTTCCTCCCAATATATTAATTTTTAAATTTTTGCCCTTGACTGATATTCTCACTCTCCCTTTTTGGTTTGTTTTGTTTTGGCGAATATTTTGAGCATGTGAAAGGAGGAGATGGGTGTTGCGACTCCCTTCATCTCGATCCAAACTGAGTTCAATTATTGTCTTCTTCAGTCGGTTTATAGTTCGAACACGAATAATATTATTATACAGTTAAGAGTGTTTTCAGAAGAAAACGCTTCCACCCTCAAATCAACTCTTCTTCTGTAAATTTGAAGAGGAAAAAAAAAACATTTAAAAAAAGATATAAAAAGGATTATCCGAAAGAAAAAGAGATCAATTTCTTTGCATCTTCTTTACGCAAAGAATTTTGACTATATTTTTAATTCTCACTGATTTTCTATATCGCTGTATGACGTTTTTTATTTTTTTAATAAAAAATATAATGCGAGAGATGAAACAAAAAATAATCGTTCTTATATAGAATTATTTTTTATAATATCACGTATTCAAGTAGGCATAGTCTATGAAAAAATGTCTACGAGATACCCAATGGAGCGAAATACGATGGGAGTACCTGAAAAATGCATGGGCCAAGTTCTGATAGTTCAACCTGATCGCTGCGTCGATTTGGTTCTTGGTTTTGCTTAGCAGTACCTCATTGCGCATCAACGGGGAAACGGGGGAGGAGAATAGCGGGGAAACGAGAAGCGCGAAATTCTGCCGCTTGCTGGGCCGGATCCGGTCCATCCTTGTTCGCGCGCTTTTCCGTGGCGGGGAAACAATCGGTGCCGGTTAACGAAAACGGTGTTCCTGTTTTTTTTTTTTTTTTCGCTAACTTGTTGCCCTTTCTCGTCCCCCTTTTTTTACCTGTCAGAGTGAAATAATTTAGGGCACGCATGCCATGTAAGGCCCACACATGTGATCACAGCTGGGGAACGGGCTGGGATCGGCTCGGGCCTGGACTGGTCCGATGTGAATTTTACTTTGCATAAATACCCTCCCAGAATATGAAAACTCATCGCGTGTTTTTTATTTTGTTTTTGGGCATTTGCACTCCGCGCCAAAAAAAAAAAAAAAAAAAGGTGTATTTTTCGATTTTTTGGCCTCGTTGAGTTAGCTCATATCTCATCGTCAAATCGCTCTCGAATACGATAATGATGGTATTCTTTTCTTCATTCTCGAGATTAAGAAAAAAAAGAAGAAAATCTCGATAAAAATTCAGACGGAGAGATTCTAGAGCTGAGCTCCGTCTAACAGATATGAATTGAAAACAGAACCATTCAATGTGAGTGGCACTTGTGAATCGGATGGGGATTCGCAATCAAGTAGATGATAATACTAGAAATGACATTGTTCTCGCTTCAATAAGTGGACTTTACTTAATTGGTAATGCAAACTTAATGATGCTTACACTGTGCTTAACCAAGATCATTATAACGGAATTATAGTGGATGGTCTTTATCTCAGTTTGTCCGGTGATTGAGCCTCCCAAACGAACTTTGTTTTTTGTTTTTAATTAGTTTCGGGGAACTGGTTGATGCGCATCACAACATCATCGCTTTAATATCCTTTCTATTATTTTTCTTTATGTAAGTTTCTTTAATGACGAATTAAGTTTCTTTAACACAAAGCCCTAATTTCCAATGTGCCTATTAGGTTTCTTTAACCCTAAATCCTAAACATGATATAAGAGCGAGAATTTAGTGAGAAAATGATATAGGACAACTACATTCTTTTTATAGTAAAATTAGATATTTAGTTTAAATTAAATTCCAACTCCAATTAGGATTCGTCAAAATCCATACAGCTACAGTCTAAAGGTCATATCTTCTAAGATATTAATTCAAATCAAGCAAATAACTATATGTTGGAAAGCTAAGATTGATTCCTATAAATATCTTATTTACTATTTTAGATAATTCGGACTTTGTATTGATCAAAATTAGGGTTTATTTATTAATCCGAGTTAATAACAGTCCTAATCAATAAAGAATAGGATTTATATATCTCTATTTAAGATATTTTCTGTAGATTTTTTAGTGGAGTGTAAGTTATATTTTTAGTTTACACTAAGTAATACTCTAAGTTTATTAGAAGGTTATATATACAGCCCAAGGTTGTAACAAAAAAAAAATTTTCTATCACTAATATTATCTTATTTTAAGTTTATTCTCTTTCTATCTTCCTTGTGGATTCAAAGATCTATCATTATGAGAATACGGTGATCTTTTCTTATCTCTCATATCCCTTCTCCCGCTACATTAGAAAACCAACACACATGAAATAAGTATGAAATATCCAGAGTAGCAGGGGAGACAACAATAAATTAAAATGTTTTTTAACTAAGAAATTATTGTTTTGTTCAAAATTTATGAAAATTGTCTATTTTATTAGTACACGAATAAAAAAATAATTCGCTTTTTATTATCAATTTACAAAAAAAATATATCATGAATTTTCAATTAAAGTATTCACAAAATTATTCTATTTTGATTTAATTTTACTGATAAAATTAATGTAAAAAATTAATTTGTCGCGATTTGATTCTTGATAGAAAAAAGTCAAATTAGCTTTTGGTCGAAAAAATACGATTACATATTGTTTGCTTGATCCAAAATAAAATAGAATAAAATTAAGAGCAATTTAGTCTTTTTTATTAACTTAATCTTCAAAACTAAACTAAAATGTAATATTTTTTTGAATATTTTTTAAAAAATAAGGTGTGATTTTTTTATAAATTTATAACATAAGAACAGTGTTTTCCTACTAATTTATGACAAATTCCTAATAAAATTATTGGTTTTTATAAAAAATTTTTATATTTATACAAGCCAGAATTTGACTAAAGCCTAAATCTTTCCATTGAAGCATTTAAGAATGATCCAGGGAGCTGATTGATCTCTCGTCTTTCTTCAGTAAAAGATAAACCTGTTCTTCTTGGGAAAAAGAGAAAATAGGAAAAAAAAATTCAAGCATCATACCAACTATTATTTTTATTGGAATATAGATAATCTACTATTTATGATTCTTGATAGCTAGCTTGCATAGTATATTGGCCTTTTTTGGAAGGTCACTCTACTATTGCCCCCTCCACATGACATGGGCATCAGGAGAATGGCGATGATTAGAGATCCCATGTCCCCCACCATGTGTCATCACATGCCAAGGCGCCTCCTTTTTAGGGCAAACCTCTTCTTAACGCTTACTGAATGCTTTTATTAACACCCTTTGGTCTCGATACTGGTAACACCTTTATTCCATAGCATCGCAAAAACTTTTGTCATAAACCCCCCTAAACAATTTCAATATTTCTGGATGAGAACTTATGTTGCTGATATTGGAAACAATAGAGTTCGAGATTGGTGAAGAAGTATAAAAAAAAATTCGGGAGGGACATGTAAATACCAAAAGGTACAGAGCTTATTTGCAAAAAAAACATTCCGCCATCACTCTCGCTAGTTCAACGGCTAATGGGCCGAGGTGGCCTTCAGGGCCCGAGCCGAAAAGCCTACGGGAGCTGGCCGGACTTTTGGGCCAAACCAATTTGGTATGTTTTATTGACTTTCCTTTTATAGCAAGAATAACTACCATGAAATTGATTTGGGACATTCTGGACCACTCTTTCTTATTTCTTTTTCCTGCTCTCAAATCTCAGCCACTCTTTTTTCCCTTGGAAAACTTTCCAGTTCTCTGTGGCCCAGACCAAATCCGAAACCCTAATTTTCCATCTTGTGGCTCAGACTAATGCTGCCGATGCAGGGCCCTGCAACCTACATCCGAGACTCTTTTCAACTTGATTTGTTTGCAAATATACCCTTATAAACTGTTAAATTACACTTGTATGTATTTAACTATGTTACACTTTTTTCTCTCACACACACATATATATATATATATATATTATTTTATATATTGCACGGATGGCTTAACGTATATCTTGGTCTTAGTTTTCCAACAAGCGCAGCCAGCGAGGTGACAAATTTGTACCAAAAAACTTTCAAAAATAAAAAATAAAAATATAGTATTCGAAAGTTTTACATGTCTTTTTGCCATATAATTAGTTAGAGTAGTTGTTAGTAAATATAAATATTCCATTTCTGTAAGGGCATATAGGCAAATATTCCACCTGTTCAACAATGTAATTTCACGTACGACCAGGTCATGCATATAAAATCTCCAAACCCTGCCGATCTTGATGTTTTAGAGACCGTAGGATCTCGTTGTTTGAGTTAAAACAGCAAATCCCGCACTCTCTCGGAAAAACCCACGGTCTTGACCAGCAATATAAAAATACGAAGAGGAGGGACAGTTTCAGAAAGGAAGGAAAGGGACAGAGCGACCGCTCGGCGTCGGCACCAGCACCGCTCGTCGGCGGCGAGGAAGGGAGATGAGAAGTGGTGGAGAGAATGAGGACCGTCTGTGACGTCTGCGAGAGTGCTTCGGCCGTATTCTTCTGCGCTGCCGACGAAGCAGCTCTCTGCCAAGCCTGCGATGAAAAGGTCTTCCCTTTTTCCTCAATCCTAATTTGAATTCGTAAAGTTTCACTTGTAAAATCTGTTTTTGGCTGTATACTTTGCGTTTCTTTGCTTTTGACCAACAAGTTTTTGTTTTTTAAAGAGAGAATCTGACCAGAGGTGAAGGATTTGTGGGGAAGCATTAAATGGTCTGTATGAAATTATCATTTTTGGAAGTATATTTTAGGTCGTCTGCTTCTTACACGGATGAATTTGATGAAAAAGCTTATGATTCTAGCTGATGATTTCGTTTCGGAAGTCATGGGGAATTTCGGGCTTGTGAGGTTATGTATATGAGACGTTGATAGTTGTCTTCCTTGTTGCGCGATTTATCTTGGAATAGAAGAGGTTTTTGTTAGCTTCGATGATTGTTTGATGTGAAGACATGTCTCGTTAGCCGGAATTTTACATGATTGTCTGATGAATGAGGAAAACTTAAGAGTAATTCTTTTTCCGAATTTCATTGCAAATTATGAATCATTATTGCACTTTAATCTTGTCTACTTCGCATTTTTCCTAAATTTCAAATTTCTAATTGTAGCCAGAACAATCTAAACAATAAAACTAAACGTAATCATCCAAAATGGTTTGCTTGATGTGAAGACAATCCGAACAAAGTATCAAATGTATATTAGCCTTCTATTTTTGTGAAAAAAATTGTGCAAGATAGTGTTTGAGATTGAAAACGGGAAAGGGAATTCACATTCAAATCTAATCAGTGTGATCTAATTGTGACATAAATTTTATCTAGTTCAACATTTTATCAAAACTTTAAATCTAAGCAGGGTGTGATCTAGTTAAAAATGCTGGTATCAGAACAAATATCATCATGCAAATCTCACATGCACATTAGGAGATTTGTAGCTCATATATTGGTAAGTATGCCTTGGTCATTTCTCATGAAACAAAAGTTTGAACCAGAAAGCCTAGCAAGCCAAGGGGATTGCTGCTACAATCCCTGTTCAAAGGGTCAGCACCACCTTGATGAATATTGGAAAATAAGAAACATGCATATCATTTAATGGACTTCTTCACACACACATATACTTCAATCCTTTTGGGAGTCAGTATACCTGATTCAAGCACAGGATGTCAAGATCCCCTAGAATACCAGTTAATATACTTCCTACAGCTTACATAAAATTCATGGTGGACATATGCAATTTGAGAACCTTAAGTAGTCACCTGAAGGTTAGGATGTGCTTCACACAGAGTTGGCAACGTGTGCCAAGGTATCCATTATATTTAAATAAAGATATTTTCAACTTGTCATTAATAAAAAAGTTATACCTACTGCTCATCAAAAAGTAGTTTCTAGAAAGAATAAATGTAAAATATCCTAGTAACATTTTTTTGGAAGAGGACAATTTCTTTCTTTCTTTCTTTTTTTTATTTGAGAAGAACAAGAATTTACTCTTTTCAGTATTAACGACCTTACCACAATGAGGACAATTTATTTCCTTACAGTTGCACCACCAATTTTAAGGCTTTTCATTATCTTCTAAGTGAAAGAAGCTCTATTTATACTACAAATATAATAGTTCCACTAGCTACAGAACATAATGTAAAATCAACAAAAGTTGGTTTTAGAAGATTCAAATCATTATTTTCTCAAACAGCATTATTCAGCCAATCTATTTTCTCTTTTTTTAATGCTCAGTAGTACCTTTGCTATGCAAAAGATGTGCGACTAAACTAGCATTAGTCCATAAAACAGATGCATGCAGGATTGGTGCTAAGGCATGCTGCAGCTTACTTCAGTAGTAATTGTGAGTGCCACTGCTATAATAGAATGTTAATGAAGTCATGTTTGTTGGGGGTCCAAAATGCTGAAGTGGCAGCCTTGTCCACTATGATATAACTTTTTTGAAAGTGGGGTTTCTCAGGCTATGCACTCATAAAACTTCTTGTATTTCGCATAATTTGTTTGCATTGCTGTGGAGAGAATCCACCTAGAGAGTTGTTTGGTGAACTCCCAAGTGAACACCAGTTTTACTTTGTAAAACACAAATTTTGATAATTTAAATTAATGTGTCTATTTTATAACAACACCAATTCGTTAAGTTGTGTGTAGGTCTGAAAGCATCAAGCATCACTTTGAATTTAATATCATGTTAGTATCTGCACCTTTTTATAGTAATTGTAAAATGATGTGTAGGTCCACATGTGTAACAAGCTTGCTAGCCGACATGTTCGTGTAGGACTTTCTAACCCAAGTGAAGTTCCTCCATGTGACATATGTGAGAATGCACCTGGTATGTAGACATCTTAGCATGTTGCCATCTTTTATTATCTTTCAAGGGGATTAACAAATACCCCTTCAAACATGGATGTAGCTTTCTTTTATTGTGGGGTGGATGGGAGTTCCCTATGCTTACAGTGTGATATGATCGTGCATGTTGGAGGAAAAAGAACTCATGGAAGATATCTACTCTTGCGGCAGCGGGTTGAGGTTAAGCTCCTGCTCTCTTTTGCTATTGGTTTTGTTCTGTTACTGATTCTGATCTGGAAGCTGAGATCAATTGTCCTTGTAGTTTCCGGGTGATAAACAAGTTCACTCAGAGGATGCAGACATGCAACCCAAAGAGCCTGGTGAAAGTGGCAGGGCTCAAAATCAGGTCCCTAAATCAATGATCAAAGAGAGGATGCAGAACCATCAGAACTCTGTTGCTGAGCCTTTAGATGCTAATACCAACAATCATGGCAAGATTGACTTGAACATTAGACCCCTTAGAACTCACGATCAGGCTTCAAATGTGCAGGTATGTGTTTTCTTTGTTGGCTTCTATTTCTACCCTTTAGTAAGCATATGTTCTTTTTCTTTTCATTTTATTGTCATCAACCGGAAACAGGTTTGTTTAGATTGCTCAAGGAAACCAGTAGGACAACATAACTGAAATTGATTTTTGGTGAGTATAACTAAAATGTTGATATGAAAATTCAACAGGAAATTAGAACGAAGATAGGACCAGAGACCAGAAAAAACTTAGTTCGAGTAGAAAATTACTCAATAACAAGGCTAGAAAGGCTGTTTTTCTTCCACTTGACTCTCTTCTATGGTTATATTTGCATTTCAATTTTGGCCATTTGATAAAGGAGACAATGCTCCGAGAAAACTCGTATTTCTTCTGAGTTACTGGTTTGAATTAATTTTCAAATGCCATTGAGTTACTCAAAAATTAACTATCATCTTGTCATGAAGACTCAGGGGTTGGATCTTTTGGGTGGAAGCAACCGTGACTCTGTTGGTGTGGTTCCAACTCAGACCTTTCAAATGTGACATAGTGAAATGACAGTTCAAGGCTACTGCTGTTTTTGTCACATACACTCTGTTTTCACATAAGACCACCTTTTGTCCGCTGTAATTAAGCTGTTGAATAAAATCAAGCCCATTGTGTACTATTTGTCCAAATTTCCTGGAAAGTTGTATGCATCTGCAAGTAGTTATTTCTTCAAGTTTATGGGTTCAAATTGATCAAAGAACAGTTAAAATTTTGTGGAATGTTCTGAAACTGGCGGACTTGGGAACTTGCGGAAACCTATAGTTGCAATTCAAGTGTGTAACCTTTAAAACAGGCTGGCAGGTCATGGTCATGGTTTTGCTGCTTGAAGTGTTCAGGTCATGCATGTGACTTGTGAATATAAGCAAACATGTTCCTCTGTTTTTTCTTTTTGCATCATATTCCAATTTCCAAAATAGTTCAATTTAACTAATAAAATATTCTTATAATTAATAACAAAAAACATATAGCAAACAACACCTTTTACTCCAAGTTTCCCTGCCACTACATTTGCAGTAATAGAACTCGATCAACCCTAATATCAAATCCTTGTCCTTCCTTTCCATGAACGCTTCCATCTCCTCCACAGCCAAGGGCTTCTCGCAGCTTCCAACATAATATCATCACTTCTCTCACCGCATAGCAATCCATGCATTAGTCCCACACACATCCCAACCTTCCTCATCCTTTACACCGCTCCCTCGTCGCTGCAGCCCAAGATGGCTACACAAGCTGCTCCACATGCCGTCAAGCTCCCCTCCATCTTTGCCTCCTTTAGTTCGTGCATGACCATGACCCTCGTCTGTTATAATGTCAGGTATGATGAATTAGTCCCACATCGGATATTGGATAGATAGGGTCCAATATATATAGTGAAAAATACTTATATCTCATGAGTTTAAACTTTTAGAATGGTATGGTGTCCGGCCTACTATATTGATTTAGCTGGACACTCTTTTGGCTCCCCCAACAAGTGGTATCAGAGTTTGATTCAACATATCTACTACAAAGTTTGATATAGAGAAATTCAATGAAAAATAAGGATTTCTTATTTGGCAAGTAAGAGTTCGTGCAATTCTTACTTAACAAGGGTTGAGAAACACATTGAAGAACATCAAAGCTGAAGATATCACCGAAAGTGTCTGGAAAAACTAGAAAGTTAGTGCACATAGCACAATCATCCTCAGTCTCACCGATAAGGTACTCTATCTGTTTCTTAATAAAACATCACCTTCAGAACTATGAAAAAAACTGGAGAAACAATATATGAGTAAGTCTATATCAAATCGAGCTTACTTAAAGCAGAAGCTCTTCAATTTTCGAATGAGAGAAGGTACGAATATAGTTGATCATCTTAATACTTTCAATAAACTAGTCTCTCAATTATTAAGCATTGATGTTAAAATTGAAGATGAAGATAAGACAATTATTTTATTATCGTCTTTACCTCATTTTCTTGAGAATCTGAAGACTACTCTCATGTATAGTAAAAATTTGAAATTTGACGATATTTCTACTGCCCTTCTATCTAATGAATATTTTAAAAAAATTGAAGAGAATGTGTTATACTAAAAAATATTGATTGTTAGAGGTTGTACCAAAGAAAGCTTAAAGACAGGTCATTCTAGATCCAAATCCAAAGAAATAAACTGCAAGTATTGTAAGAACATGGGATATGAAATTAAAGACTGTTTCAAAATAAAGAAAGAAATAGAATCTCAATTTAAAAAGCAAGCTAAAGAACAAGTGTCAATTGTTGAAGGAAATTCTGATGATGATTATGGTAATGTTCTCTCCATTAGTTCTAATTTTAATCATTACAATGATACTTGAATTCTTGATTCTAGTTGTTCTTACCACATGTGTCCTAATAAGGATTGGTTTGAAGACTACAAGTCCTATGATGGTGGTTTAGTTTTGATGGATAATAACAATCCTTGGAAAGCTGTTGGAATTGGAACAATCAAAATTAAGATATTTAATAATATTATTAGAACTCTTACTGACGTTAGACATGTTCCTGATTTGAAAAAGAATTTGATCTCTTTGGGTACTTTAGATTTTGCTGGTTATAAGTATTTTACTGAAGGTGGAGTTCTTAAAGTTGCTAAAGGTTCATTGATAGTGCAAGCATGAAAATTTGTATGAGTTAGTAGGAAAAACCATTGAAAGTGGAGCAGCAATTTCTCAGGCTTTTTCTTCTGATATAACCCACTTATGGCATATGCGTCTTGATCATATGAGTGAGTAAGGTTTAAGTGAACTCAACAAAAAAAAAATTACTGAAAAGTCTCAACTCATGCAAATTGGATTCTGCGAATATTGTCTCTATAATAAATAGTCTAAGGTAAAGTTTAACACAAGTACTCATTGCACTAAAGGCTTAATTGATTATATTTATTCTGATGTGTGGTGCTCTCCTATTCCATCAAAATATGGTGCTCGTTATTTTGTTAGTTTTATTGATGATTTTTTCAGAAAAGTGTGGATTTATTTTTTGCATCACAAAGCCGAAGTATTTTCCGTTTTTAAATGATAGAAAACTTCAGTTGAAAAAAGGACTGATAGAAAAATCAAATACCTCAGAAGTGATAATGGCGAAAAGTACAAATCAATAGAGTTTTTCAAATTCTGTGAAGATGAAGGCATTGAATGTCATTTTATCATCTCAGGAAAATCTCAACAAAATGATGTGGCTGAAAGAATGAACAGAACCTTATTGGAGAAAGCACGTAGTATGCTCAGTACAGCTAATCTTGACAAATATTTTTGGGCAGAAGCAATCAATACAGTATGTTTCATTGTGAATTGCTCTACAAAGATAGCCATTAATTACAAGACTTCTGAAGAGGTATTGACTGGTCAACCTGCAAATTATTCTTCTTTAAAGATTTTTGGTTGCCTTGCTTATGTGCATGTTGTCAAGGATAAGTTAGATGCATGTTCCAAAAAGTGTATTTTCCTGAGTTATGGCAAAGGTGTTAAGAGTTATCGTTTATGGGATCCTACTATTTCAAATGTAATTATTGATAGAGATGTAGTACTTGATGAAAGTATTATGTTAAAATCTCTCAAGAAAGGTCCCATTGATATAATGCAAGTGGAGGTGGAGCATGTAGTTCCTTCAGAAGAAGATATTCAGGGTATGCCCAATTCTCAAGAAAATTTTAAGAATCAAATTTCTGAGAAGACTCCACTTTGAAAATCTCAAAGAAATATAAAGCCACCTGAAAGGTATGATTTTGAAGATATGATAGCTTTTGCTTTAGTTACTGACTTGGTGATCCTTCTTCCTATAAAGAAGCAATACAGGATAAGAATTCTTCTCAGTGGTAAGCTGATATGAATGTAGAGATCCTTTCAAAAGAACCATACTTGGGATCTGGTGAAATTACCAGAAGGTAAAAGAGCAATTGATTGCAACTGAGTATTTCAAAAGAAAGAGAATTCCTTTGAGATATATGGTGTTAAATTCAAGACCCATTTAGTTACAAAAGGGTATTCACAAAAGGATGGTGTTGACTTTAATGAAATTTTCTCTCATGTGGTTAAACACACATCTATTTGTTTTCATAATCTTGAGTTAGAACAACTTGATATCAAAACTGTCTTTCTGTATGGAGAATTAGAAGAGTATATTTTTATTCAATAGCTTGGAGGGTTCATCCAAGAAGGCAAGCAAAATTTTATCTACAATTATATGGCTTATGTTTCGACTGAAACACAGTTCAAAAGGCCAAAATTATTGGCTATATCGATTCAGACTATACTGGAGACCTTGATCGACGACGATCCCTCGCTGGTTATTTTTTCATTCTTTGTGGAGGACCTATTAATTGAAGGTGTACCTTACAGTCAACTATGACATTATCTACAACAAAGTATGAGTATATGACAACTACAAAAGTCGTCAAAGAAGCTTTATGACTAAAAGAATTGGCAAGTGAAGTTGATTTTTCTCAAAATGTTCTTCTTATCTTTTGTGACAGTCAGAGCACCATATATCTTGCGAAGAACCAAATGTACCACACCAGATCAAAGCAAATAAATGTCTGATTTCAACTTATTCGGAACATTATTGAAGACGGCGATATTTCTTTACAAAAGATTCATACTTCAAGAAATCCTGCAGATATGTTGACGAAGGTGATTTCGATTGATAAGTTCAAGCTCTGTTTGGATTTGATTAATGTTCAAGGTCGTTAATTATGCCTTATGAGATAATGATAAGGATATCTATTGAAGATTCAAATTCAGAGAATAAGAGGATTTGAGTCAAAGAGGATATTGTTGGCTTAATTGTGTCTCGAATTCGGATTTTTCGGAAAGTCTTAATTATATTAGAAAGTAATTTAGTGAGCCTAATACTTATATGAATTTATCTTCTAATAGAAGACTTAAATTAGTAGAAGTCTTATTTGAGTCAGTCTTCTACTTTGACTCAAATACAGTTAGGCTACATCTATAAATACCCTATTTATGTAAGAATTTCTATATAGAGTGAGAGAGAGAGAGAGACATAGATCAATACTCTTAAAACGTATTGTGAGGACTAGGCAACTTAGTCTCTTATGAGAGTTGATGATATTGGAGTTTCGTCTCCATCATTGTAATATTCTCTTCCTTTTCTTATCAATACAATATCCTCCGGATTATCTTCGACACATAAATTTCTTGTGTGCTATTTTTCTTCTTTTCTATTCTTCTTCTATATTGTGAATTGTGGTGGATATCGATAATTAGCGGCACTACATGTAATATCAGAGTTTCAGATTCGAAGTTATATAAACTCTTAATACCGAAATTACTATGATGGTGCGACTGAATTGAGTCACATGTTAGTTTCTATTAAAAAAATCAAAAGAATGAGACAAAAATCCGTTGGTATGGGTCACACAATGGAACTGATCGAGTAAAAGAGTTCTTGATTAAAAGTGTTAAAATTAATGTGGTCAAATCACACATGAATGGAGAAATTATTATAATGTCAGGTGTGATGAATTAGTTCTTCATCGGATATTGGATAGATAGAGTCCAATATATATAGTGAAAAAGACATATATCCCATGAGCTCAAGCTTTTGGGATGGTTTGGTGTCCGACCCACTATATTGATCTAGTTGGACACTTTTTCAGCTCTCCCAACACTCGCCATCTCAACCACCAGTATCCGCACTTATCTCTTAGCATCAACGTTCCTGACTGGCTTCGCTGCAAGCTCGTAACAGAGCGGCGAGACAGCAGCTGGCATGAGGACCTCGATGGCGGTTGGAGATTCACAAGTGAGGTGGTGGCGAAGATAGACAACAACATGCTGAAGCGCGCAAGCAATGTCCATGGCATGCTCTTGGCGGCCCCCAATGAGCTCATGATTTTTTTTTTGGAGTATAAAGCTACGCAAAATTATTACCAACGTGCATCACTATTAGGGATGTCAATTTAACTCGTACATGAGCAACTAGAGCCCATTTCAAGCTCGACTCGAATTAAATTCAGCTTGTTTAGGGCTTAAAAATTCAATTCGTTTAATAACAAATCAAATTTGAGCTAGATCTAGTTTGCTCATTTCAGATTTTTTAATATATAAAAAATATAATTTATAATATATAATATATATTTAATTATTTAATTGTGAAGTTATAGTTAATATAAATTTTTATATTAAAATATTATTCTATTAGCATAATTTTTTCAATGTCCATATTTTTTAAATTATATATATTAGTAGCACTATTTATAAATTTCTTAGGTATGATACTTATTATTATAAATTTATGAATTATAATTTGTGATATTGTAATTGATATTTTTATAATTTTTTAAAATTATTTTAATGTAAATTAATTTTTAAAAAATTTAAAAATTAATTTTTGAAAATTTATATTTGAGTTTGAGCTGAGCTCGAGCTGACTAATTTTGGAGTTGAGTCAAGCGGAGCCAAGGTCAAGTTATTGGCTCACCTCGACTTGACTCAATTACATCCCTAATCACGATTACTTCCAAAATAAATACATGCAATATAGGTTGCAAATAAATAACATAATTTTTTATTTGGGTGAATTGCATATAACTCATTTAGATTTTCATAAATTATCTATTTCTCCTTTAAAATTTTAAAAATTATATATTTCTTCTCAAGTTATTAGATCTATTGTGAAATTCTTTGCAAACGTATATTTATTGTTAAAATTAAAAATATTTGAAGAATATTCAATTTGACACTATTTGAGATAAAATATAAAGACGAAAATACCCCTTAACTTGTTAGAGGTGAGAGGTTTTTAAAAAAACATGATTTTTTTTATAAAGTTATTTGTAATTACGATGATTTTATAAGGAGTTTTTTTATAATTTTATTTTTTAAAAAAATATGAGTTCTAAATATGGTTCAAGTCAACTATGCATCGGGCTTATATTGATCCCAAATTCACAACAATCTTTTATCGAGTTATTATCCAAAAAATAAAATAAATTTTTACATTTTTTTATCATTCTTGTCATTCAAATAACAAACTTAAATTTACATATATTCTATCATTTTTTGTGATGAGATATAGAAAAAATAATTGTAAATTTATTTTTATTATTAGGATGATAAAAATGATAGAAAGATATATAAAAAAATTATTTTATTTTTTGGATGACAACCTGATAGAGAATTATTATATATTTGGATGCTGATTTAAATCAAATATATGATTGGTCTAAAGCAAATTTAGGGCTCATATTTTTCAAAAAATAAAATTACAAAAGACTACTTATAAAATCATCTTAATTATTTATAACTCCATAAAAAATCATATAATTACAAAAAGCCTCTATCATTTTTAATAAAATAGGAGATAGTTTTAATTTTTTTTATTTTATCTTAATGAATATTCTTTGAACTAGCGCACTTCGGCACCGTTTCTCCTGGGATCCGGCGATACTCATCTCCAGTTTCAGCCCGTTTATGCTCTCCTTTCTTGTCGTTGTGACCCCAAGCTTCTTCCCCGAGCTACCTCAATGAGCTTCAATAGATTTAGCTCTAGATTCGGTGCTCTCCAACATCATTCCTCCCAAGATTTGACAGTAGTGATCTCTAGCCTCACTACAGTTTGCTCATGCTATCCTAGGTACTCTTTCTTGCATTTGATCCCCCTCCTTTGCTTTCTCTATTTGATAGAGTTTGTATGACTGAAATCTAAGATTTGGGCTTGGATCCCTATCTTCTGAAGGCTTGTTTCGGATTTTGAAGGCGGCTACCAACCAAATCCGGCGTACAACAACTTTTCTTCGGTGAGATCCAGTTCAAATTTAGTGATCTACTTCCCTCGCATGTAGGTATATGGTTGGTATCAATTTTCATATATTTTTTGTGTTGTATAAGAAATCAATGTTGCATTTACCTAACCGGATCCCCTTTCGAGGCATGAGTAGCAGTATACTACAATCTTATCCATCTCTATATTTAGCCCACGCTACCACAAATAAATAAAATAGAAATTATATTGAATGTTATACAAGAAAATTTATTATTTTGAAATTAAGACACCAGTTTCAATGAAAATGCCATTCCTTTAATAATCTCTGATTGATTCAAAATATTTGCTCAATTAAAGCACTCAAGTCTTTATTTTTTGGTCTTAATCTCTTCTTTTTTTAAAAATAATTACTTTTAACCAACGTAGATGCATCATATATATATCTAGAATTTGGCTGGTTCGAACATCAAAATTGCTCTCCATAAACCTAATTATAAAGTTTGCCAATTAAATTTCGAATATTGATTCAACCTAATACAATTTGATTATGAGGACAGTTTTGCATTCGCATAGAATCACTCCTTCTGCCAAAAATAAAGTCAACTTCAGTAGTGCAAAGACATTTTTTTTTCTTCTCAATCAATAAGAAGCTTCAGTTTGCTGCCAATTACCTGTAAAATAAGATTTCATGCTTATCTAGAAAGATATTATAAGAAAGCCTCAAATTGCTAAATAAATTTTATTATTTTTTAAAATAAATTTACCAAATTTAATATTAATTTTTTTATATTTTCCTATTTTTCTTACAAATAAATTTTTTAAAATATGTATTTTAAGTTTATAAAAATATTTTTAAAAATATTAAATAAATCCCTAGTTAATTAAAATATATTTATATAATCCTATTTTTCTGGACCATTCTGTAAAATTTTATTAATTTTCTTAATTAATTTACCAATTTCAATTTTAAATTTATTACATCTTCTTATTTAATCGAAAATAAACCATTTTTAAAATATGTATTTTAAGTTTATAAAAAATATTTAACAAAAAAATATATTAAATAAATTCTTAATTAATTTATATAATATAATTATTTATTTTTGGGCTATTTTTAAAAATTAGATTAATTTTTAAATTAACTTACCAATTTTTAATATGAAATATATTATATTTTTTATTTACTTATAAATAAAGTATCAAATTTTTTTTAAAAAGTATGTATTTTATATTTGTAAGTTATATTTATATTTTATAGTATTTTGTAGTATTTTGGATCAAATTTAATATATTTTTCTATTTACTTATAAATAAATCATCAATTTCATCAATTCATATTTCAACCAAATATGAAAATTCAAAAAATTAATAAAATTAATCGATTTTATTTATTAACCAAATAACAAAATTATAAAATTAAGAGAATCGATCAATTCTCAATTTTACCAAAAACCATCCATCCTAATATTAAAATTACCCAATCCCACTATTTTTGTTCAATTTTTTAAAATTTAAAAATTTCTTAATTTCTTAATTTCAGATTTGAAATTAATTCAAACGCGGACCGAACGCAACTACCCAAAATAGATCGCCGCCGTAGTCCTCCAGGAACAGCGAAACCGGTCTCGTCACGGACGGAATTCTCACCTCGATAATGGTGGCCGACAAATTTCCTTAATTGACACGGGGTCCGCCGCGGTCGTGTCTCTCCTACCATTTTTCCGCGCACATCAGCGAGCCGTCTTCTGGTGTCTGCTCTGTTCTCCACCTCCGAGTTCTACCGAGAATCTCCCATTTTATTTGCAGATTTGTCGGTGCGGAGAATCTTCAAATTTTTTTAATTTGAATAATTTAAAATTTAAAATTATTATACATAACTATTAAAGTAAAGCTTAATGTGTTTTCCAAGTTGCTCAAGGAGTTAACTCATAATCCAGTACTCCAATGCCGCTTCTTCTCTTCTTCCTCGCATTCCTCCTCCTCCTCTTCTTCTCTATACTAAGCTACAAATATCTCTTCAGCAATAACCAAAACCTCCCGCCATCGCCGCCGGCGCTGCCTCTCATCGGCAACCTTCACCAACTCAGCTCCCTCCCGCACCGCTCCCTCTCCGCGCTCTCCCGGAAGCACGGCCCCCTCATGCTCATCCGCCTCGGCCAGGTCCCCACCCTCGTCGTCTCCTCCGCAGACTCCGCCCGAGAAGTCCTCAAAACCCACGACGCCGTCTTTGCCTCCAGACCCTTCAACAAGGCAGGCCACAAACTTGCCTACGGCTGCCGAAATATCGGCTTCTCCCACGGCGACTACTGGCGCGAGACCAAGAAGATTGCCACCGTCCACCTCCTCAACCCCAAACGCGTCAAGTCATTCCGCGCTGCTCGGGAAGAGGCCGCCACCTTGATGGTTAAGAGGATTTCCTCGGCCTCGGCGGCGGGCAGGGTAGTGAATGTCAGTGATTGCTTGCAGGAGTATTTCAGCGGGGTGATTAGTAAGGCCGCGTCCGGGAAGATGGCTACGGGGGAGAAGTTCGGGGAGCTGGTGGAGGAGTCATCGGGGTTGCTCGGAGGATTCCAAGTGTTCGACATATTTCCGGCGCTCGGGTGGCTGAGCAAGCTCACTGGTTTGGATGCCAAGTTTGATGAACTACAAAAGAAGCAGGAAGAGTTCCTCAGTGGTGTATTGCAGGAGCATGTTAAGAAGCGTGGAGGGAAGAGCAAGGATCATGGTGAAGAAGAAGAAGAGGAGGAGGACTTCGTGGATATATTGTTATCTCTTAGAAGAGAGGGCGGTGGCTCGTCGGAGTTTGTTCTTTCTGAAAATGAAATCAAGGCTCTGATTATGGTAAGTGTGCAACTTTTAGCTTCTTAAAATTTCATTTCCTGAAAATAATGAGGTCTGAGTTTTAAGTTTTTAATTATTGTGGTACATCTTTTAAAATAAATCCTAAAATTTATCGTATCATTTAGGGTATTAATTTAGTTTGCTGCTCACAACTAGTTTTAGCTTGATTTGAATTTAGCTGGACATGTTAGAAAATAAATCAAATTTGAGCTTGAAAACTTGGCTCATTTATGAAATGAGTCAAGCTTAAACTGAATTTGTTTCGATCAATTTCAAATGGGAAGCTCGTTTATTTTTTAATATATAAAATATAATTATAAAAATATATCTTATAATATATAACATATAATATATATTTAATTATTTAATTGTGATAGTGTAGTTGATATAATTTTTTTATATTTAAATATTATTTTATTAATATTTATTTTTTAGTTATATATATTATTAGTATTATTTATAAAATTTTAATTTTAATATTTTTATTGTGAATTTTTGAATTGTAATTTATAATATTATAATTGATATTTTTTATAATTTATTATGATTTTAAAAAATATTTTAGTAAATTAATTTAAAATAATTTTTAAAAATAGAATTTTAGCTAAGTTGGACGAGCTCGACTTTCCAAGCTCGGAGCAAGCTCAGAGCTGTTTTTGGGGTTGAGTCTTCGGCTCGTCGCGGACAAAGTTGTCAGTGTCATTACGGACAAAGTTGTCAGTGTCAGGATTCCAACAGCAAACGCGATCACATGCCGAATAATATGATGTATTATTTGAATAAATAATTATATTTGTTATTTATATATCGCACTACTTGAAATTATCATGTTTATTATTCCCAAATCATTGAGGCCTTTGAAGTTCCCCCAAAAGACTAACGTGTTTTGTAATTCAAATAACAGCACTTCATTATCTATTTTGATTCAATGCCTTCACAAACATTGCTGTAGACTTCGAAGGAAAATCAGAGACTATTCACTTCAAATTAATTAGGGTTGATTGAACAGCATGAGATGCAAGATTCAACAAGATTTTGAATAGATATGACTGAAATTTTTTTGTTAAAGGAAATGTTCGCCGCCGGATCAGACTCATCATATGTCTCCTTAGAGTGGACAATGGCAGAGCTTATACGAAACCCAGAAGTAATGAAGAAAGTACAAGATGAAGTAAGAGCCAAATGCAGTGAGAATGACGCAGTCAATGAAGATGATTTGAGTCAGATGGGTTACCTAAAAGCAACAATAAAAGAAGTCCTAAGACTGCATCCTTCTGCTCCACTCTTAGCTCCGCACGAGACCGCGGAGCAAACTACATTGCTCGGCTATACGATTCCGGCGAAAACTCGAGTAATCGTCAATGCATGGGCAATTGGGAGGGATCCTAATTCATGGGACAACGCAGAGGGGTTCCAGCCTGAGAGGTTTCTGTCCAGTTCAATAGATTTCAATGGCCACGACTTCTGCTTCATTCCATTTGGTTCAGGAAGGAGGATGTGCCCTGGAATAAACTTCGCAATCAGTTCCATTGAGTTTGCACTTGCTAAGCTTCTCTATCACTTCAATTGGAGTCTACCAGATAGGATGGAGATTGCTGATCTAGACATGAATGAGACTCATGGGCTTGCTACAAGAAAGAAGACTAGTCTTTGTCTCATGGCCACATGCCATTGTGCTTAGTGTGGTCTGTTTTACTTGGAACATTGTTGTGGAAGCTAACAAGATCAAACTTTCGAATAAATCGTTATATGGTTCAATAGAATTGCATTCTCCAACTTTGTATTGGCTAATGCTTGGTCTTGTTTGTTTGTTCTTAGCATCTAGCAATTGGAATGTGGTTCTCACTCGTGCATGCCATTTTCCATTCTAGCCGTTCTCCTTGATTCTATCATCCAAAATCTGCATATTATGGCAGCACGATTCTTCATTTATAGTAACTCATAATTTTTGTAATAGCTCCTCTTCTCTTCTTGCCATGCTCCATCATCCTCCTGATGCTAAGCTACCAATATCTTTTTAGTAAGAACTCAAATCTCCCGCCCTAGCCGTTCAGTCTGCCGATAATCGGCAACCTCCACCACCTCAGCTCCCTTCCCCACCGCCTCCTTCGTGCGCTATCGCAGAAGCACCGCCCCCTTATGTACATCCGTCTAGGTTAGGTCTCCGCCCCGTTGTCTCCTCCGCCAATGCTGCCTGTGAAGTCCTCAAAACCCGCGACGCAGCCTTCGCCAACAGACCCATCTCCAAGGCCACCCGCAAGCTCTCCTTTCGCAGCGGCCGCAGCATCGGCTTTGTCCCCTACGGTAACTACTGGCGCCAGACCAAGAAGATCTCCACCGTCCGCCTCCTCAACCTCAGCGTGTGAAGTCATTCTGTGTCGTCCAGGAGGAGGCGCCGGCCGTCAAGCTGGAGAAGGTCTTTTCGTCGGCGGCAGCTGCCAAGGCCATCGACCTCAGCTACGTTTTGCATGACTACGCGAATGACGTGACCTCTGCCGCGTTTTGTATGACTACGCGAAAAAATGACGTGATCAGCAAAGGCTGCGGTGGGGAAAATTTTTTACTTTTCTAAAAATTTATTTTACTATTATTAACTTGAATTAAATGTCTCAAGTGATAATGAAGTCGCTCATGCCTACACAGTTTTGTCAAATAAATGTCACTATTAAGTATGTCAGCTTTTATTTTAGTTCTATACTCGTCAGTTTAATACTAATATCATTCATTTATATACTTGCCGCGCACGAGAATCGACTGTAGAAAGATCATCCAACAAGTATTGCCCAAAGAGGAAGAGGAAGGGTTCCAACAGTGTAGCATACCGACTCATATTTCAGCCTCCACCAACCAAGCAACCGGCTAGCCTCAGCACTTTCAAAGTAGAAGAGTGGTCTCTTATCTTAGAAGTGGTGCTATAAGAAGCGCGCTATCCTCTTTGTTTTGAAAGAAAGTAAGTGTATCGAAGTGTATCCGTTATCTAAAATAAGCAGCGTAACAAGTCGGCCTTATCAGAAAGTCCTCAAATAAAAATGAAAGAAAAAAGTCATTACAGACAATCCACCTGTCTGTACAACTCGGTAAATATACAAAATTTGAATGTTTCCCATGGCATAGTTTGGTATGAACTATGAACATTATTATTATGTTTGAACTTGTTCTTTTATGAGCAAATGAGAGATTGAAGATATTTGTATTTGGATGATTGTGTGCATTTCATAAATATGTTCAAGACATATATTTCTGGATTCATTTGTAATATTTAGAATATGTTTTTGGATTCATTTCTATTTTCAGATTGTGTAATACTAATATCAACTGAAATTTGTGTTAATGTGTTTAGGATATATTCAAGAAAATAAATCCAAGAAATATTGTTCGGGATATATTTTTGGATCTATTTGTATTTCGGCTTGTGCAATATCAACTAAAATTTGTGTGATATGTTCAGGATATGTCCATTAAAATAAATACAGAAAATTACATTTAGGATATATTCAGGATGTGTTTCTGAATTCATTTATATTTCAGGTTATGTAATAATAATTGATATTTGTGTAAAAATGTTCAGAATATGTTCAAAAATACCTCAAGGAATATGGAGGACCAGAGAGGAGCATGTTCAGGAACATGGAAGAAGATGTTCAGGAATATGGAGGAACATAGAGGAATATAGAAGCATATGAAAAAATAAAAAGGAATATGTCCAAAACTATGGATAAATATATATAAATATGTCCAAGAACATGTAGGAATTGTTACGATAATGGGTATTTGATAAGATTTTGAAGCGTGAAATGTCACTATTTTAAAAAATTAATTGCCTATACTAGTAATGTTATTGTTGTAGAGTTACGGTAGTACTCCTTCAGAATATAATAAAGCCTAGAAGTTTGCAAACAATAATTTTTGAAGATTTCTCAAAGAATTTCGTGGAGACTAAATATAATAAAAAATAATGAATTATTCTGTACAATAAGGGGGAGGTATGTCTGTGTATCTATAGATTCTAATATGACTGTTAAACTCAATTATATCACATCTTTTTTAGACAGACACAACGGACTGTAAATACTTTTTCAATTTTTCTAAAAAAATAAAATTTAAATACACATACTTAGTTCACACACACAAAGTGCTATCATTCGATCAAATAAATAATTATATATATGTAATATATAATTATTTAATTTACTAAATTTTAAGTCAAATTTATCAAATTTAGTTTCTCTCCTTATTTTTCCTCCATATTCCAAATAGAATTAAAAAACTTATCCCGATAAATAAAATACAAGTTAAATTTGTACTCTTCCGTTGTGAGACTAAACCTTAATGTAAAAATTACTTATAACAAGAACATGATGCTTCCATATTGTGATTATTTGCATGTTGTTTGCTTTTGGATGATTGTTTCAAGACAAATACCTTGTAATTTGACTTTATTCTATTAGTAAGGACAATTACGTATATAACATTGCTTTTATAACCGGATCAATTGAAATGCAATACCCAATTACTCTATATCAGTACATGCTTTCCAGTGCAGTCTTATGTCAGATAGCTTGTCCAAATTCTGTACCCTTTTGCTTTCTATCAAGCAGGCTTTCAAGTATCCCAAACAAAGTTTACTAGAGAAAAATATCAATAATTCCTTGGAATATTTTTCAAGTTTACCAATAACCCCCTTTGACTTCCAAAGTTACAAAAAACTCCCGCTCTTCAATTTTTTTTAAACAATATCTATTTATATATAAATACAGCTAATTATATTTAAATTTTTATGTTCATCATGAACAATATTTATTCATATTATTATCATTTAATTTATGTTATTTTTTTATGTTTATTATATATTGTAATAAAGTATAATATTAATTTTTTTGTTTTTATAAGGAGGAGCAATGGAAATTTTGAAAATCAAAACTATCTGATAAACATGAAACTTTTTTTAAGGGTTATTGATAATTTTCCCAATAAATTAAGCATAAAATATAACTCAATCATCCTTATTAAAAAAACCAAAAATTGATTGTTCTGGGCAAATATATGCAAATTGATCATTTAATATCCCTTTGTTGGATTTGGAGGATGATTGTTCTTCCAAATGATGAAGATTCTACTGCAGTATTAAAAAGACAATATACAATTTATTTGCAATTTTGCCATGACATTGTGTGCTTTAGGCAAATATCACGTAAACTGATAACTAACCATTTTTCTTTTAGTAGACCTAAACTTTCGGACACTGCATGAGTTAAAACCTCCCAAGAACCAATCTGAGCAACAATAACAACAATAGTCATAACATTTCACTATTTATCTAAAAAAACAGTTCATGAAAGGGAACAACAATAACAATAATAATCCAATATCATGAATATGATCAAAAACCCACATTTTGATACTGACGAGCCAATTTTCAAAATCGTGACAGAGAGGAATCACAAATCAGTCATATAGCTGTTCTTCAACTTCTAATTTCCATCCATTTATGTACAATTAAGAAACAATTAGACACAATTTGTTTTCACTGTACATGCTATTTTTACATCTGCACAGGCACATGTTCAGCAATCATGCTTTGAAGAGCCACATTTCCTGCAGAAATAATCTGAGTTATGTTGAAATCAACATCGATACAGTTTTGAACTAACCAGGAAGGATGAAAGGTTATGAAGGCCAACCATTCTATCTCCAGTTCACTTTTAACTTCGTTGTCTTCATAAAGTTTTGCCAATAAAATTCAACGTTTTGGAGAAGATGGCGCAAAAACCAATAAGGTTTACCATTCTACGATTGGAAGAGAGTGACAGTGGCTATATAACCATTTTTCATGACCTGGGAAGCAAATCAGAGAAGAAAATGTCAGTGGTTTTCAATGGTAAATGTTGCTTGGATTGAAGAGCCTTTCGAGCAAAAACAGACAGAGGAAGGTTCTAAACATGAGGAAGAATTCATAAATGATGTTAAAAGTATGCTAACCTCAAAGGCAACATTTTGATATCCATAAACCAAAGTGGATCCAGAAGGATTATTCATGGAACCTTGTGTTTGAATTGCAGCACGGCCACAATCCCCAAGTATCTCCTAAAAATCAGAACATCACTGCTTAGGATGATTTCTGATTTCAAGATTCATAAGAGAAATTGAAAACTAGAAAAATAAGCATTTGATAGAAAACAAGGATACATTAAGGCTATGTTTTGCTCAGATGGAAATTGAAGGCAAATAAATAAATTGCTTTCTTGTTTTTTGAAACATTAAAGAAAAATAAACAAAAGGATGCCAAAAGAAAGCTACCAGATAAAAGATTTACTTTTCATGCTTTTTTCACTTCTCTCTCTCTCTCTCTCTCTCTAACTTTTTGAAGAACGAAAATAAAGAGATCCAATCCCCATATATCTCCGAACCAAGGTTGTTGATAGAGAGATTACAAACTGAAATGGAGGGCAAGCATTGGTGGTGGCTAGTGATGAAAACAAAAATACTGAATTTGCAAAAGCACTGCATATGGTTTCCAATTTCACTTTAACTGTGATGTCTTTATTATGTCAAACACGAGCAAGAAATGTAGTTTTCTTTTTCCTTTTTTTCCCTTTTATTCAAGATTTGATCTCCGTTTTTCTTCCCTTTTCTTCAAGAATTCAATCTCATTACTCATTTCTTTTGCTAGAAGTAAGAGCCAGAGCCAGTCAAGTGAAAACTGGTAATCTCATAGAGAAGTTTAACAGATGAAATTTAAAAAAAGTATCTTGATTGTGAACTTCCATGCAAAAATAACAAAGGAGCTCATTTACGAAAAGATGCCAAATAGGATGATATTACTGAATTGCTGCTGCAATGCTGTAAACAATTAAAAATAAGAATTTGAGCCGAAAAATGTGCAGCATTCAATGCATCTTGTATATCTCAGTTCATTCAATCTTTCTGTTTTACATGTCATTCACTGGACATCCTGTTACCTGGAACTTTACCAAGAACACCTACTCGCAAAGTTCATAGAAGCATACCACGTATAAAGTTTTTATACAAAACATGACCAGTTTGTTATTTTCTTGGACAAGACTTAACGGTCAACCATGAGATTTGACAAACAGTGAGGATATAATATCTTCTAGCAAATGGCTCATCAAATCAACATAAAAGCAAGGAAAGTTGGCCATCTAACACTAACTTGAATTAAAATAAGCCCTAGCATAGAACAATCCATCTATGACAGATTTAAACACATAAGGTAGCTCATCTATACAGCTCAGTTCATCGGTTTTAGCTAAAAGTTCTAAAGAGCAATAAGCACAGTCTGATTAGAAGAGTTTACCTCAACTTGTTCCCATTTTGTACTAGGCACAATGGAATGCTTAGAAGGATTTCCAGCTTCTATTTGTCCTTGAACAACAAAGAAAATCTGGTTAGAATTCTGTTATGCAACTTATTAAACTCTAGGGAATTCTAAAGAAATAAACATACCATCTGTATCATGGATAACAAAGTTGCACTTAATGTAAGAACTGAAATCAGAATGCCCAGGATAATTAGTATGTAGAACAAACCTCTTAACTTTGTGAGTCTGCATAATTAGACAAAATCTAAGGGTGATATGGAAGTGAAAAATTTTCAAATATATCACGATGTCATGCTAAAATGGAAAAAGGTACCTGTCCATCAAATAAAATGTCCAGCCCACGAGAAAAGTAATTGTAAAAGTAATCCCCACAGAATGTTGTCCGAGGCCGGGGATCTGAAGCCAAGTGAATGACCATTTGATCAACCTAGAATATAAAAACCAAACATTTACCGGAAAGATCATAGGATATAAGGCTCTCTACAAATCACATGCTTTTATCAGGCATATGGTACCAGACAGAGATTCTATGACAAGAAACATGACATACATAAAAATAGATATGTAGAGTGACTGTTCAGAAATACTGCTATTTTTTTTTTATGATATCTGACCTAGTTCTCTTCACAGAAAAACAGTTAGAAGTGATCACTATTATAGAGAGTGAAAGGAGATGAACATAAAATTATATAAATCAAATGATCTTTTAGGGAAAATTTTTCATCACCTGCTTTTGGTGGATTCCACAAGGGCAGCCTAGTTCAGTCCAGACATCCTACAAAATCATATAAAATAAGATATACAAGGAGGCGCAATACATTACCAAAAATTGCATAAAACAAATCACAGAATATACCACCAGATAGAGCACATGAGAAATTGCATAAAACAGGAAGATGAAATCAATAGAGACTCTTAAAACCACTAAACTAACAATTTTCTGCTATAAATATATGAGAAAAAAAGCAGATAATAGGGCCTTGTAGTATAGAGGTATGCACTCCAGATAATTAGAACATGGTACACAAAGCCTGTAAGCAGCATTATATTTATGGTAACACATATGATGTCTGAAAATCAATTGCAAGAAATCTTTTTTGCAGTAGTTAATCAGTAAGGAGAAAATGAGAATTATAAACTCCATGAGGACAAAGATGGACAACATTACATTGAAAGATGCTTAGTCATATAATATTTATGTCAATATAACATAATATTCACTTCAATTAGCACATGAGATACTAAATGGCAGAAAATATTTTTCACTGCAAGCTAATACCAAGTGAAATAAACATTTGAGATATTACTAAGCTACAAATTTAATCATACAATGGATGTCTTGCCTGCGGCGATGCACCAAAAGGAATATGTTGTCCACCAATGGTGAACCATAATTTTTCTCCAAGCTGAATGCCAGAAAAAAATAAAAGTAGTGAGTTTCAATTTTAAACAATGAAATTTTAAACTCAACCAATGTTGAACAACAAGAAATGACTTTGAACATTGTATACTATGTTGGCTACTATAGTGCACTGAAAAATCAGCAAAGATGTGACATTCACCTAAAAAAGAAGAAAAGTAAGAAATCTGTCAATTCCTGAACCCAGGCTCTTAGAATATAAATTTAATTGAAGTGTAAACAAGCCCATGCAGTCACGCTATAAGCTTTCTTTATGGTAATGAAAAAAAAAAAAAGAAACGAAAATTCTGACCTTTGCATGCACTTCTTCCATGTATAGACTACCAGGAGGCAGTGAGGGAACCAAAGCTTTATTCATCGAAGCTCCAACACCAACTTCACTGTCTGAGGAGCTATCATAGACTGAGACTCGACACGTAACAGGGGTTGTTCCATCAGGAAACTCAAGAGGCAATTCAGCAGAAGCTGTCATAACAACATTGAGTCACTATTCATCCTTATAATGAGCTCATACATAAAAAATTTCATAAAAAACAAAGATATAAACCTTCACCCTCATGGCAGTAGTTTGTATACTGACTGGGAATTGGAAAAGAAAATGACAGACCCTGGGGCCAAAATATCATGTAAGAAAACTGAGAAAAGAAAATGATCAACAGAATTTACATTGGCAAAAGAATACCGGGTAGAAAAGGGTATAAATTCCCCTATCTTTGTCATATATTCCTGGAAAAGTAGGTCCAAAAAGAGCATATACTACCACAAAAGTAGCCAACATTGATGGACCTCTGCAAAAAAGAAATGGCATAACCATATCATCACATGAAAATAAACTTCAATAACAAATTCAACTGCAGACTTACCCTATAAGAGAAGTTGCATAGCGCATTTGTAATCGCTGAATATCATAAACCTCAATCAAACGCAATCTCTGCAAAAGATTAAAGTGTAATCTGTAAAAACAGTACAATCAATATAGAATCACTGGTAAACTAGAAAAGTAAAGGAAAAAGAGTACAAGTTATGAAATACTTCGGGATTGATTATGTTAAACATTAGAATTGCCAGAATAATACAAGAACAGACAAAACCAACTTGACATTTTCTAATGCTTGAATGAACAAATTGCCTCTCAAAGTATTCAAAGTTCAGTAAATCATTCCATTTGTTGGAAGAGATGAAATTTCACTTTTGGCAGAACAACAAATTTAGCATTGTAAATTGGTATATTGGTATTGGTGAACATCAGGGTGTAGAATTTTTGGTTTCATCAGCTTTGTTTAATATCTGAACAATGGTTTACATAAGTTGTAGTCTGGTGTCAGTTGAATTATGAATGATTTATGTGCTATTGTTGGTAGATTTCAAATTGGATTTATTCCTATCAGCAATTCATGTTTACCCATAAATTTTGCAAGTCTATAATACCTACTATAAACATGGGCAGAAAGTTATTAAAGTACAACCACATGTATAAACGCCTTCCTTTAAACATATAACAAACATGAGAAGCAACTCTTATCAATCATAGATAAGCATGGGTTTCTCGATTCAAAAGAAGCATCTCAATATACACAATTTCTAACAAGAGCTCAATATGATTAGCAAATAAACTTACATCTGTGCAATGAAATTCAAAGAAAACATACTTGTGACCAAGGATCAAACCGCAGATGAAAGCCATGATCTGGGAAGCCAATGACAATATCCAATTTCAGAGGTTCCTGTAATCAACATGATGATAAATTAAAACTATAATAACATCATGTGACATTGGAACAAAATCGCTCTACAGGGAAATAAGCTGCTGCTGAAAGATCAATAGCAAATAAATTTACACAGTCTAGAAACAACATACGTGCATATGCACATGAAAATTTATGAAACATCAACTACTTCTAACCTCATCGAGATATTTCACATGGACAACATCATATATGTTTGACTGATGTTCAATTTGAGCAATGGCTTCACAAATAGGCATTCCTGCAGTAAGAAGTGGAAGAGTCACGGTAAGAAAACAGAAACACATTAGAAGATTCCAATTGCTATACAATGGACACTATAGTTTTGTAATGCATGCCTTGCATGAAGCAGTTGATCAAGCACTTATTGGAAGATCCACAGATAATGATAAATTTTCAAAAGCAAACACAGATCTCAAGCAAGAAAGTGTTATTCAAGAAAGAGATTGCAATCATTTATCCACCATCCCATATTACTTGCTTCTTAATTTCAAAATCCCTTTAATTACTTATTACTTCCAAATCATTCCCGAGTATTTTGCAGCAGTAGAGTCTCCATCTTTCATTTGCAAAAAACTGATTTTCAGACCCATGTTTAAGCTTCTTTCATCAGCATTAAAGCCTTAACTTCTTACCAAAAATATCATTTTGTTATGTACTGAGTTTGAAGTACTAATAAATCCTAATAATCAATCATGCAGCTCATTTATGTTTTGCCAACATAACAACATCCAACGAGGCAAGAAAGTCAATTGACCAGAAGGAGAAGAAGGCATCTTTTTTATACTTGCAATCCATGACTGTTGCTTCATCAACAAAAAACGAAAAACGATTCTCGTGAGAGATTGCAAACCAATTATCGCATTTCATCCCTCAACCAGTTGCCATCCTTGGAGGCTCCTTGAGAAGGCAGCAGATACCTTGCGAAACCATCAATCATTGGTTTCTCTCCCAAATAATCAAACGAACATATAGTAAATCACAAATCAAGAACAGACAGCAACAAGCTAAATTCTCAAAAACACGATTAAAATTCCGAGGGGACAACGAGCATAAATCCATTTCCTAGCTTGGAGAACAAAATCCCCATATCAATCGAAAAGCCCAGAGGAATATACGCTCATAGACGAATAAGAACTCGATGAAAGCTGGCAAAATAGAGTACCGAGGGTGAAAGGGCCGATTCCGAGGCCGGGGCGGAGGTCGAGGGTGATGGCGCCCATGGCTGTGCCCTCGCACCTCCTCCTCGCCGCCGCCGCCGCCGTAGTAGATCGCCGATTTTGCTGCATCGCGAGCTCTTGAATTGCCGGCGTTGGCTCCTTCTGTGGTTTCTTCTTTCGATTTCTCGACGAGGCGTATTTCTTTCTTTCACGATTTCTCGGTTCCGTACTGTCGATCCACCGGCATCTGCCGGTAAAAATATCTGTAAACAGTAAACACTCTAATAAGTCATTCCACGCATGAGAAAAAAAAAACAAGAGGTTGATTTTTGATATTAAAGAACGTATTTGGTTAACAATTTGTGGATATAATGATCACAAAAAATATAATTAATATTTTTATGGTAATTAATGAAAAGGAATATGATAGATTAAAAGAACATAACTTTTTTATAGATATTTAACAAAAATTGAGTACAAAATTGCCCTTCAAGTAATCAACAAATATGCATATTGATTTTACCATTCTTTTGGATCTTAATGATTTGAGATCATAATTAAAATTAATATTTTTTAAAATTATTTTTTCTTATAAAATTAATATTATTTATTTTTCATCGTTATTAAATTAAATTATTATATAAAATTAAATAAAAATTTAAATTTTAAATTATTATAGAGTTAATTTTAATAAAAAATATTAGTTTATAAATATAATTCAATTGATTCCAGTATAAATGATACTTAAAATACTTTTATTTTTTTAATCTAAAATAATTTTGTTGAGTACCATTTAGAATTTGATAATAATTGATAATCAAATTTGACACAATAATTTTTTTCATTATCCCGATAAATGCTCTCACGTGCACATTCAAACGCATTGAGGCGTTAAACTTTTAAATGACATTTTAATAAATTTTTAATTATATTGGATATTGAATTGCGAGCTTAAAATAATATTTGCTAATGTGCAGACTAACTACGGTTTATTGTAAAATTAACCAATTTCTCAACAAGTAAATCGCAGATTGCATGGTGACATGGTCCATTTGATTTGTGCCCAAAAAAACAGGATAAAGGACGGATTAGATTAATTTAGATTATTGTCCGCATTAACTATTAAGAGGTTAATCCCGTGCCAAACAAAAGTTCTAAAGTCCCCAGCCCAAACACGGCCCGTCAACAGCCCACCTCTCTAGTTTCGTCCTCACCCGCTCACGCGTTTCGCACGTGCAATCCGCGCTTGTCTTCGTCCCTGGTGGCGCTCGTGTCCCGTTCTGGCGACCCATCCCCACCAAGAACAAGAAACCCAACGAGTTCTGCCAATCCAAATCCCTACAATAAAATGAATTCCATTTGATAACCGTTCACCTTCTCCGTCAAAAAAATTTAGGAGGGGATCTTGGAGCTAGGGTTTTTGCGGAACCCTAACCGGGTGCCGCTTCCCCCTTCAAATACATGGACCTCGCCGAGGGAGATGGGAATCAGGGGATCTCCAATCCCCCAATTCCTAATCTCCTCGAGGAATCGGCCGAGGAGAAGCCCCCGCTGTCGCAGGTGGACGAAGCCCTAGATGCTCCGACGGTCGTCGCAGAGGAGGGAGCTCGGGGTTGTGAGCCTGCAGGTGATGGGGTTGGCGGCGAAGACGATGCGGCGAATCCCGTTGAGGAAACGGAGCAGTCCGCGGAGGAGGAGGAGAAGGGGAAGCTGATGGTGGGTGATGCGACTAGGAAGGACGAGCGTTTGGTGGTTCGTGGAGAGATGGACCCCACGGTGGAAAAAGAACCGGAGGAGGAGGAGGAGGATGCAGAAACTTTGGTGGAAAAGGCCGAGCTTTTAGAGATGGTTGCGGAGGAGGAAGTGGAACCATTGGTCGATTCTGGGGCAGCGGAGGCGTTCCGGCCCTTAATAGATGCTGCTGATGATAAGGTGGTGCCAATAGATGCTGTAGCGGAGAAGGAGATGGAGCCAATGGTTGACATGCTGACGGAGGCAGGGGAACCCTTAATAGATGCTTCGGAAGGAAAGGAATCAAAGCCATCAGTTTTTACACTGGACCAGGAGCCTGTCGTGGAAGCTAGTAAAGAGGAGGCAGCGGAGCCTTTTGCAGATGCTGCGGCCAAGGAGGAGATGGATCAGGTGGAGGAGGTGAAACCTTTGGTTGATGCTTTGGAAGGAGAGGGCTCAAAGCCATTTGTGGGTGTGGCAGGCTCAAAGACCTTGGTGAAAACTTCTGCAAAGGAAGAGGCAGGCATTTTGGTAGATGATGCAGCCAAGGAGGAGATGGGGTTGTCAGAGGATGCCTTTGTACATGTAGGGATGGAGGGTTTGCTGGATGCAGTTGTGGAGGACAAAGAGAAACCTTTGGTAGACGCTGAGGAGGATGATGCACAGCCTTTTGCTGATGCCATGCCTGAGACGGAATCCATGGTAGATGCCATGGTTGGGAAGGAACCAGAACCCTTGGTGGATATAACAGCTGGAGAGGAGTCAGTGGCGGCAGTAGATGGGTCAGCAGAGGAGATAGAGCCCTTAGTAGATGCTATGACTGATGAGCAGATTGAACCTCCGGTAGATGCCAAAGCAAAGGAAGGGACAGAGGGCTTGGTGGATGCCATGGTTGGGGAGGAGCCAGAGTCCATGTTGGATGCTACAGCTGGGGAGGAGAAAACAGCGGATGCCTCAGCAGATGAGCCAGAGTCCTTGGTGGATACATCAGCTCAGGAGGAGAAGGTAGTGATGGTTGATACTTCAGCAGAGGATATAGAGCCCTTAGTAGATGCTATTACTGACGAGCAGATTGAACCTTTGATGGATGCCAAAGTAAAGGAAGGGGCAGAGAGCTTGTTGGATGCTATGGTTGGGGAGGAGCCACAGTCTTTGTTGGATGCTACAGGTGGGGAGGAGACAATGACAACAGTGGATGCCTCAGCAGAGGGGCCAGAGCCCTTGGTGGATACATCAGCTCAGGAGGAGACAGTAGCCATGGATGATGCATCAGCAGAGGAGATACTGCCATTAGTAGATGCCACGAGTGATGAGCAGATTGCACCTTGGGTAAATTTCAAAGCAAAGGAAGGGACAGAAGGCTTGGTTGGTGCCACAGTGAAGAAGTCATTGGAGCAATTAGCAGATACTATGGCAGAGGAGGTGGAGAAGCCAATATTGGATGCTGCATTGGAGAAGCATGAAGAGATGGAGCCTCCGTTAGATGTAACAGCAGAAAAAGAAACGAAGTTCTTGGTAGATGGAACTGCAAAGGAGGGGGAGAAGCTGTTGGTGGACTCAGCAGCCGATGATGAGCACTTGATGGAAGCTACCATGGAGGAGGAAACAGAGCCGCTGGTGGGCGTAGGAGTGGAAGAAACAGAATCATTGCTGGATGTTACGACAAAGGAGGCAGGAGAACCCTCAGTTGTTGCCATCAGAGAGGAGGCAGCAGAACCCCTGGTGGATGGCATTGCAGAGGATGTGGGAGAACCCTTGTTGGATGCAATGGCAGAGGAGGAAACAGAGCCCCCTGTTGTAACTACAAAAAGGGGTGGAGGGAAGCGGAAACGTGGCAGGCCACTGAAAACCCAGACACCAAGGACTCCTACTAGGAGGAAAGTCGAGGAGGATGTTTGTTTCATATGCTTTGATGGGGGCAACCTTGTGGTTTGTGATCGGAGGTGAATGGGCTCTTTATCTCTTTTCATATGATGTGACTGTTTTTGTATCCACTCACCTGTCTCTTTTCTTTCATTCAGGGGCTGCCCAAAGGTGTATCATCCTTCATGTGTCAATCGTGATGAGGCATTTTTCCGCTCCAAGGGGAAATGGAACTGTGGTATTTTTTTGATGCAACACCAAATTTTCTATATGGTTCCACTTTCATGTGTTATTTTATGCATTTATTGTTGGTGTTCAGAATCTTTAGGCTGTTTGCATTTCGAGATTGGTTCTTTTAGTTAGTAACTAGTTGACCATGTGAGCACTTAACATTTCTCAATAGATATTGTTTTTTTATCAATTTTAAACTCAAAAGTGGTGCATCTACCTGTGCGACACTTGTTCTCAGCCCCTAATCTGAATATCTGATAAATCTCAGTGGATAGGATTCCCTGCTCAAAATTCTGGAATGTGTTATTTTCCTTGTGCTATGGCCCTGTCCTGATGCAACTAAATTGACCCTTCATTTATTTGGTGCCAGCTGACTTCCACAGTGAGAAATATGTTCTCAACATGCCCAATGTATGTGTCACCGGAGTTTGTAAATTATAGAAGTTAGCTAGCCATTAGGACCTGGTTTGGATTATGATGATCATGTTTGGCAATTACGGTGATTATTGAATTGTAATGGGATTTTAACTACATGTATACCCAAATTGGTGCTGTGCTTAGATGGGATTAACTTGTGTTTGGATGAGTAGGCAGGAAATACCATGATCATCACATGATCATCCTCTACCTACACACAATCCAAATGGGGCCTAAGTCTTCGCATGCATAGAAAAGTTGGACATTATGTGTTTCTTTGCTCCTGATCTTTCATGCTTCTCAAGGCTTAACTACCTACAGCTATTTTGTATGTTCATTTGAATATTGAATCTTAAATTCTCCCTATTAGTTCTTTGTCTCCTTCTCGATTGACATGCCTATCCAAATGCAGGTGTATGCAATACTCGAGAAAATCGATCAATTCTTTTTGGCTAATTCAAATGTTTTGTATTCACATTTGCTTGGTTGTTGTAACTAGTTATGCCAATGGACTTTCAGCTTATGATCTTGTTTAGTAAAAGCATGTTTCTTCTTTTTCATCCATTATTTTGCGAGTATTTGTAGTAAATATACACTCATAAAGATTGGCTCGTACATATCCAGCTGCATATTCTTTCTTTATTGATTTATCTTCTATATGAAATGTGATTTCTAGTGCATTTGTGGAATGGAAATTGTACCTGAAACTTTTCACGTAATATATAGTTTAGGCTAGGCATTTTTCTTGTCACCGGCCTTTACATCTTGCAACTTGTTACTCTGATAATTTTGAACTGGACTAACTGCTTTCCACGTTTTAGAAAATCATTTTTAAATTGAGCTATAAATGGAGTATGAAACAGGGAATTTGTTCAATATTTGGTCCGAATTCTACTCATATGTTACAAAAACTGGGTCGGTAGATGTGAAAATGGAAATCATTGGAGGCATTTTTTTCTTGGGAGCTGTCAACATGCTAAAATTTTCCAAGATACTAATGGTTGATTGATGACTGAAGAAACATGGTGAAAAATGTGCATGGTCAGACACAAGCACATAAAATACATATATGGTTAAACATAAATGTCTTGGACATAAATGCATAAACTTGGCATGAATCAGGGATGTACATCAATAATGCATAGAAGAAGGGGAGATTGATGCATGACTTTTAACCAGTGTCAATTAGATTCCTTGTACTGTTGTTTTCGAAGTTTTTTGTTGTCTCCTGCTCACAATTATTTCTTCCTTTTATTCTTCATGCCAATAGACTTCTGTCATATTCTACTTTGCTAGTTGCTGTCATACCTCTTAGAATATCATGATGTCAGCAACATAAGTTTTCAAGTGCTGGATATTTCCCTTGGATTGACAGTTTTAACTCAAGATACTTTAACTACTGCTTTTTAGGTTGGCATATATGTAGCAGCTGTGAGAAGCCTTCCAACTACATGTGCTATACATGTACATACTCGCTGTGTAAAGGATGCATCAAAGGATTTGGATTTGTATGTGTCAGAGGGAATAAAGGATTGTGTCAGACCTGCATGAGCACTGTGATGCTGATTGAGACAAATTATCAAACAAATGAGCCAACGGTCTGCCTGGTTCTAACTCTTTTTTAAAAGCATCAAATTACATATTTAAAGAGGAATTTTCAGTTTATTTTGTGCAGTTTTTCATGAATATGTTCTGACATATCTTTTGTGTTCATGCAAGCAACAAATTATTCTTTGAATGTCATAATGAAATTCGAGACATTGCCTTAGTTTGTTTTTCATTTTTCCTTTTTGCCTTTACTTGAAGGCAAAATATAAAATTTATTACCTGTGGTAGCTGCAACTTCTCCAATGAGAAGTGCTTACATAATGGATTTTTTTCATTTTCCTGGCATGGACAACACCTAGATGCTTCTTGCAACCATGGAAAAAGGTTAAACTGAAGAAAAAACATTGCTCTACACCCTAAGTGGACAAAGGCTAATAATGTGTTTTGTGCATGACACCACAATCCCCACGAACTCTGGGGCCAATATTTTTGCACATAAATCCTGAAACCCATGCATGAATCCCTAGTTCCATTTTAGTTCCAATTCAACAAGGTTGACAATATCTTTCCAGTCATGAAAGGCAATCCTAAGAACAACTTAAATTTTCAAGTCACAAGTACTCCTAATATGGTATCTAGTGTTGCAGACAGTTTTCATGTTAATTGCTAAGAACAACTTAAATTTTCAAGTCACAAGTACTCCTAATATGGTATCTAGTGTTGCAGACAGTTTTCATGTTAATTGCTAATTTATAGTGAGCTTCTAGTTTGTAAATAGAAGGATATGGATTGAATATTTAATCTTTTATTAGAAGAACCCATCATCGCCATCCATTTCCTTGAAACTAATCCTTTTTTTGTTAGTGCTAATTGTAGGAACTTATCACATGTGTTTTAATGCTATTGAATAGTTGGTTAACCAACATTGCATCACATGGAAATTTCCAGAAGTGGAGTATAGTGTGCATTTTTTTGTGCGTATCTTGGTTCTACGACATTTGGTTTTAACCATTCTATAAGTTATCTTGATTGTGATGGTTAAGTTACATTTGTGCACAATATTAATAGAAATTTTTTGGATGCCAAAATTTCTTTAATCTTTGTTAAAGAGTGAGAGTTAGGTTTAATCTCCATAATGAACCACATTATACAAGTTACGGTTACATCAACAAGTGCCTTTCAGATGCTCATGTACCTCAAGTTCATCATAGTCTAATTAATCTTGTAATTGGATAATTAATAAAGCCCAAACCTATGTCAAGTCCAAGTCCAAGTAAGAGTTTAGGTTGAGTTTGAGAATATATATATATATATATATATACACACACACAAATGAACAAGAAATTTTCTCAGAATGCATGTTACTCATCATTGACTACCAAATTCTAATCTTTCTCAAACAACAGAAATCCTAAAATCTCAATAGTTGATATGGTATCAGAGCCTTTGGCCAAAAAAGAATGAGCAAATGATGACCAATGACGAGGATAAGTCACAGAAAAATACAGGGAACTTGTAGATCACTTTAACCAAACTGAAAGTAATTGAGAATTATTTTCCATCGACAAAAGCCGTAGAAATATACTTGATTTTGAAAGAAAAACATGGCAATCTCATTAAAGAGCTGTCAGTAAAAAAAATCAGAGGATCATAAAGTAATGTCATTACTTTTAAACAACCTGGAACCTAAACATAGAACCTAATGTAGTTAGATTGCTACTTTTTTATCAATCCTCAAAAGTAATATGTGATAAATTAAAAAAGATGTATGACAGTGAAGACAACATTTCTATAATGTTTGTGTTTTATGAAAAATATTGACAGCCAAACAAGATGAAAAGGAGTTAAGTGAATATATTGAAGTTATAATTGGTTTGTGAGATGAAATGAGTATTATTTTTCAACAAAGACAAGAGAAAAGAGAAGAGAAAGATGAGTGAAAATAGTTTCTTTCTTAACTAGGTTAGCATTTCAATATGAACAATTGGAATCTAATTTCATGAGTAGTAGTGAGATTTTTTCATTGAATCAAGTCTATAGTAGATTGCAAAAAGTGACAATGATAGCCTCAAGAAGAAGGAATATAATTGAAGCCTCAACTATGACCTTATGAGGGGATCACACTATGCAAAAAACAACAATTAAAAATATGGAAGAAGTACAAATTTTACAATAGGAAGAGATAAAGGAGATGTAGTAAGAGGAAGAGCATAGAAATACCCTAAATGTATGAAGTGTGAAAAAGTTGGTCATGCAATAAACATATGTTGGTTTGTTGTAGACAAATCAACATAGGCCAACAATGCTCAGAATCAATCAACCTACTCAAAGCAAGGTGGATGACGAAGCCAATTCTAGTGGCTAAAGAACAAGTAACTCTAAGGGAGAAGTACAACGAGTTTCTCCAACACAATCAACCTATCAATAGCACCAAAATCGCTGTCAGCAAGCCTTGATATTATAGACTCAGCGGTATTAAATCATATGATATGTAAAATATAACTTTTCACAATCCTTGATCAACTACCAACAATCAATTATGTCTCTCTTGCTGATAGAACTATATCACCAGAATTGGTACGAGTATACATATCATCAGTTAATTTATTATTTGTGCTTTTTGTTCTCAAATTTTCAATTAGCCAATTATCAATTAGTTAACTGACAAAAAGATTGAACTGTTGTACAATATTTTTTTTCTACACATTGCATCTTTTAGAATCTCAAACTAAGAAAATATATTGGTGGAGGTATTGAAGGCAAATGGTTTTACCTATTTGATCTTGGAAGAAAACACCTAAAGACTTTGAAAACAAAAGAAGAGGATATTGTTAGATGGCACAGTAAACTAGGTCATTCATTTTAATACGTTTTTAAGATTCTATTTCCTAACTTAGACTTCTCTATTAGAAAATGTTGTCAATCTTGTGAACTAGCTAAACATATATGTGTGTGTATGTGTGTGTATTCCAAGAATTAATAGAACTAACTTTTATAATTCATAATGATGTCTGGACAATCAACAATCAATCTTTGAATGAACTATCCTTTTTATTGCCCATTAGGCATGTTTCCTTCAACAAGTCTAACACATTGAAGTTTGTAGCATGTTCAAATGCAAATTGGGTAGGATCATCCATTGATAATAAGTCAACAATAAGAATTTACATTAAACTTGGAGGAAATTTGGTTGTGGAAAACTAAGAAGTCAAATGTTGTTGAGTGTTGAAGCTAAATACGACATCATAGTAGTAGCTACATATGAAATTTTATCCCTAAAAACTCAATTAACATATCTAGATTTTATTATTAGAAAACCTACAATATTGTGTAGTAATAACTAGCAACACTTTTAATTTCTCACAATCTTGTCTTTCATGAAAGAACCAAATACATAAAAGTAGATTTACGTTTTGTCAGAGAGAAATTCTAGAATCAACAAATTAATTGATTTTATCTAAGAATAGATGATCAGCTGGTAGATATGTTTATCGAAGGATTGCAGTTAAACAAGCTAACCATACTGAAAAGCAAGTTGGGTATGTGCGATTTCTACTGCCTTGTTTGAGGAAGGATGTTGACGGGTGAGAGTCAGGGCTCAGTCCCCATCATCGGTTGAGTTATACAAGTCATGGTTGCATTAAAAAGTATCTTCTAGATGCTCATGTATGCTAGGTTCATTATAGTCTAGTTAGTGTTGTAGTTGGGTTATTAGTAAACCTCAAGCCCGAGGCAAGTCCAAGTCCGATTAACTATCTAGGTTGAGTCCTAGTATGTGAGGGTTTAGCATATATATATATAAATGCATGTATTCATGACAGATGAATATATTTTTGTGCATATCTTGTTTCTTCAATCTTTGGTTTTAAGCATTATATAATTTATCCTGATTGAGATAACAGAAATATTTTTCAGATGCCAAAATTTCTTTTGAACAACCTCTATAAGCATCATTTTCTAATCAGTTGAGCAATGGGGTAGCTTTGTGAATAGATATTTTTCCTCTTGTTGACGAGACCCTTTGTATCTGCCATTTTTGAATTAACTTCTGTGAATGAGGAGTCATTTCAAAATGTTTTGTGTAACCAGTTGAGAAATGGGGTTAACTTAGCCTCTTCTTCATAAGATCTCTTTTTATCTGCCACTTTTGAGGAAACTTTTGTGCCTGTAGTTTAGTGTGACTTGCTCTATAATTTAGTCTATGGATTTGACTCTAAAAAAATAGACATAACCTCTTTTGCTTGATTGATGATAATTGCTCTTGATGGTAATTGAAAACTTATGTTTAGTTCTTTTTAGCATAAAACTGTAAAACGCTTTTGGGCCCAAATTAACTGGATCCACTGCTGTTGTGTCAGTGTTTTGGTTAGATTTTCATAGGGAACAAATAGACATCTCTGAAATGCATATCATTAATATAATGTTTAGTCTCTTGCCTCTAACTTGAATTATATAGCAACATTTCATTGCCTTATTAGGAAAAAATAAGTGCTACTGCCATCCTGAAATGTAGTCATCTCCATTCTGAAAAATCTGAACTGTTGGTTGTCATTTGCATTAGCTTTTAGAATAGTTTTTATAGACCATTTGCAGCTACATTCATAGCTTGGTTTACCTCTTATGTTGCTTATGTAAAAGGTCTGCTCTTAATTTTCCATTGCAAGCAGAACTGAATTTGGAGGGCCTTTTTTCTTAACGCATTAGATCACTTGTTTGAAAAGACATAATGCAATGTTCATGTATATCTTTCTCTGAGGGCGTGTTTGGTTCGATTCCGGATTTAGAAATCGTAAAATCGTGGAAATTGAGTGATTCCGGGAAATTGAAAAAATTGAAGAAATTAGATAATTATAGTGTTTCGATGAATATTTACTGTAAGGAATTGGGAATTGGCTAATTCCTATATTCTAAATTTCATTGTTTGGTTGACGAATGGAATTGATCAATTTCATAAGTTGTTAAATTCTTGTGTTTGGTTGACGTAGGGAATTGAGAATTAACATATTACACAAAATATTTAATTTATATATAAATTAATACAGAAATATAATAAGCTTAATTTTAAAAATTGTAATTATAGAAATATATGTTAACTAATTATTATTATTTAATATAATATTATTATTTTCATGTAAAATAATTTTTTTAAAAAAATAGTTTCTTTTTTATCATATTTTATTTATAAATAATTAGAAAAATATAATAATGTTATTATTAAATATGAAAATAATTAAAATAATAAATATTTTAAAAAGGTCAAAAAAAGGCAGACTATGTAAATAACTTATTATAATCAATTGCAGATTTATTTAATATAATTTTATTATTGTCTTCTAAAATAATTTCTAGTAAACGTAGAAAATATATACTTATTTTTTGAAAATAATTAATTTGTAAGTAATTTGAGTAATTTTAATTTTAAAATTATTGAAATAATTTTAAAAATTAATAAGATTTTACAGAAAGACCTAAAAATGAAGGGACATCAAGTTCACTATATGTACAAATATCATAATAAATATTACGATAATTTGCATTTACTACAAAGACAACTTAATATATTAGAAAAAATATCTTAGCAGGTTAATATAAAAGTTCGCTCAAAAGATGGTTAAATATATAGTTTAACTCAACATGTTATTACAAAATATATAATTGTATACTTATATCATCTATAAATTTCTGAGGTCATTCAATTCTGTATGCAAGTTTCAGAAAGGGCTTACTAAATTGTTCCCCCTTAAACTTCATCAAAGTTGAATACACGACTTTCTTCCAAGAATCCTTTACAGTTGTTTAAAGGGAGAATGCAACTTGATCAAAGTTGGATACACGACTTTCATGCCGGTCCAAGATATTTTATACACTGCTGCTGAAGCTTGCTTCTCGGACACTTGTCTAGACTAACGTCTATGCCATCTCCTACATCCAACCTTCACATCCCCCAAGAAAAGTAAGTTAGAACAATCAACTAAGTGGGTAGCAGCAAACAAATTCAAATCAAGTAAATGAAGGACAAAGATGATATGTATTAACCAGTAGAAAAATGGTTCAGTGCTCTCGCTCTCGAACCAGATATCATAATAGAAGTGCAAATTGTGGCCATACCGGTGGCGTGGGTCAATCTACAGAATATGAAATGCAGATAAAAAGATCAGGGTCCAGACATCAACCATCAAAGATTCAAAGTACTCTTGCATCGTAAATGAAAGGCATCTAAATGTGAATCAGATATATCAGTGAGGAATTTGCATTAAGAGTTTGACCTGATGATAATTACTACCTTAGTTAAATTAACAGAGAAAGGCATCATCAATCATGTGAAAATGATGACTTCCCTAGACAAGGTTAATATCTCAAACATTCTGGTTGCCATCCGTTAAAAAGGAACCAAGCCTTGGTAGAAGGTCTAATTTTTCTACAAGATTAGCTTTCTTTAAAAGGTGGTCTTCTCTAATCTGTATATTAATGTACAGACCACCAAAATTAACACTGAAACCCAAGATTATGTCTTAAGAGAAAAGGAGAAAAACAAATATCGCTTCAAGCCAGTGCCTCAATGCTAGTTTCTGAGCTTTTTCATCTTTCCACAAACCCTTGCCCACCTGGAAAAGTTGATAGAAAATTAGTTTACAGAAAATAGAAAGTGATTGCTAGGTTGACATAAAAATGAAGTTAATGCATACATATCTAACTAGTAGATAATTACCTTGGCTGCTCGACTGCGTGCCCTTGCCTAGCGCGAAACTGCTGTCTCTGGTTTCTCAATGTTGAAAAATGATATAGAGCTCCTCTTCAGAGAAGCAAAATCCAATGCCTTCCACCTACATTCAAGTCACAACATGTATGTTACAGTTAGATCAATTCCAATATCATCTTGAATTAAGAGTAGAAGTCTAGACAATTAACTCAACCACCACTGCACAATCTGCAAGATTTCTTCTTGTCCTGTAACTCTTGTAGACCTTTTGCAGCTTTACAGCTGCTGCATCTAGCTCACTCAAAGGTCGTGAAGACGAAAATTCAAGAAGGTAGTTTGGGGATTTGATTTCAGGGACCATGCCATTCCCTGAAATCTTGAACGAAAGGGGCTCTAGCTTGAAATCATTTGAGACTTTGCCGTGGAACGGACCAATAGGTTCAAGCTTGATTTTTTTGGGCTCCCAGTTCTTGAAGCTCAATGACTTCTCGAGAACTGCTTCGCTAGGATCATTGCATGCCAACTTCTTTCCTAAATTGCTTCTCTTGAAACTCAATGATCTCAAAGTCATATCGATCTCTTTCTTGTCAAAGCTGATTGATCTTTGCTAAAATAGTTTCAACCTCTCTTAAACCAAAAAGTTCTCTCATGAAACTAATTCTGAATTCTCCTGCAAAAATGAATTAGAACTGTGAGCTCATATCAAGCTTAAGAAACATCAAACCAAAATTATAAACCCATCAAACGCGGAGTTCATTGACTCGTATGGACATGTCCATCAAATACTGATAACCCTTTTTTTTTTAGCAAAATCATGAAACTTAATGCATCAATTGACTCATTTCCACCATTTCGAAATCCAACACTGACTGATATGAAAATGATATCAAAGGAAGAAAAATCCACGAGTCTCCACCAAAATAATTACAAAGCTCAGCCATTTCCCCAAGAATCAAAACAGAAACAAAGCGATAAAGGCTACATCTCTGAGGCATGATCCCGAAAAATCAACATCAACCATACCCAACAACTAAAAGCTTCTCACAAGGCTGAAAAATCATTACAAATCAAATTAATCTGAAAAACAAGAAGGGAAAAAGGTAGGTTAACTCACCTACCAACTCTGGGAGAAGAAGAAGAAGACGTTCAATTGAAAATCTTTGGAGGAATTGAAGGGAGGAAAGCACCATAAGAAATTGACCAGATCCCTGGCTCTTATTTATACCCTCAAAAAGCTCCCGCTTTTCTCTGTTAAAATCAAAGAGGAGAAAAAGGGAGGCGCAGTCGGGGCGCGGTCAGGGTGCGGTCAGGGTGCAGTCGGGACAGCGGTCGGGGCACTAGAGCAGCTCACGAGCTCGATTGAGAACTCGGCCGGCTGGAATCGTGGGAAAAGGCAGAGAAATCACGAGGAAAACAGAGAAAACCACAGCCAATTCCCAGGGGAAACGGCGTTTTCCGTTCGTTTTGGCCGGGAAAAAAAACAGGAATTGAGAGAAACTAGAATCGGAGGATTCCCTCGATTTTGGTTTCTGGGAATCGAAACAAACACAGGAATGGAGGGAATTGGCTCTCAATTCCCTCCATTCTCCCGATTCCGGGTTCTGGGAATCGAAGCAAACACGCCCTAAGTATCACAGGAAAATCTGAAAAGGTTCTATGTTCATCAATTCACCTTGAAGTTTGCAGTAATTCCCAAGAGACTAGTCAACAATGCTGTTTGACAAATTGACATGGAAATTAAGAGACTCGGATAGATTGTCTTTCTTAGATTTAATTCTTAATGTGCTGTTGATTATGGGCATTTTGCTTGGTCCTGCGTTTATCTGTTGTTTCTTAGCACTGTAGCATCTAGGCTTCATTTTTTTTTGTAACTTGTGATATTATCTGTGAAATTAAGAGACTCTAGTTATGATTAAAAAGAACTTGCTGGCTGATTAGTTGCATGACAATCAAGACATGGTTAAATTATCTTTTGCGTAATTGATTTTTAATGTGCTGTTGATTATGGACAGTTTGTTTGGTGATCTCACAATCATCTGTTTTTCTCTAACAGCATTCACTGTTTTCATTTATTAAATTTTCCTGTGCAAGTTATAAATTTAACAAAAGTTCTTCTCAATTCTTTTGTTCAGCCTGGAGTTGATTTTGATGATAAAAATGGCTGGGAGTATCTGTTCAAGGACTATTGGCTGGACTTGAAAGGAAAGTTATCGCTAACATTAGAGGAATTGACTAAAGCTAAAGCCCCAAGGAAGGAATCTAATGTATCTGCTTCAAATAATGAATCTTCCGATGAGTTATATAATGCCAATGATGACCAGGTGGCAAGTTCAGATAGCTCATCGGCACACCTCAAAGCAAGCAGTTCCAGCGGAAAAAAATTGAGAAAACGCTCAAGGAGTACCACAGATGGTCATCAAATAAAAGAAGCTGTTAGAGGAGAGGCATCTTATCTTGAGGAAACGGATTGGGCTTCAAAGGAGTTGCTTGAATTTGTGGCACATATGAAAGATGGCAATAGATCTTTTTTGTCCCAATTTGATGTTCAGGCTCTCTTGCTTGAGTATATAAAGCAAAATAACCTTCGGGATCCTCGTAGGAAGAGTCAGATTATATGTGATGCAAGGCTTCAAAGCTTATTTGGTAAACCACGAGTAGGCCATTTTGAGATGCTGAAGCTTTTAGAATCACACTTTTTAGTAAAAGAGGCCACACAACCTGTGACAGATGATAGTCAAGGAGGAGTTGTGGATCCTGATTCTAGCCCAGTGGATGCTGAAGGATACAGTGATACATCAACCAGGATGAACTTAGATAAGAGACGGAAGACTCGTAGAAGGACAGATGATAGAGAACCTCAGACTAACATTGATGATTTTGCAGCAATAGATGTCCATAACATTAATTTAATGTATCTGCGACGTAACCTGATGGAAGAGTTAATTGATGATATCGATGGCTTTAGTGAGAAAGTTGTCGGATCTTTTGTGAGAATTAGAATTTCAGCAGCTGGTCAAAAACAGGATATGTATCGGTTGGTGCAGGTTGTTGGTAAGTTTTCCGTTCGCAATTTTAATTTTGTCCAGAACCAAATGCATTAAGGAATCAGATGATTGGCTATTCTCTTTCTTTAGGGACTCGGAGGGCACCGGAAAAATATAAAACTGGTAGGAAAGTGACAGATTTTGTACTGGAGATACTAAACTTGGACAAGACAGAGGTTATCACTATAGATATCATCTCAAATCAGGAGTTCACTGAGGTATCATGGATTGCTTCTGTCCTTTTTACTACTTTATATATCCACTACTATATAAACATCTTTAGGGGTGCCCGATTCCCTTTGTGATAATTTTTGGCTAAATTGACAATATGGGCTCTAAAAGCTTGTGATTGTATGCCCCCGTGATTATTCGATTTCACATGCTATTGGATCTCATTCACATGTGCCAACTGGTCTTATTGGATCAAACATCATGCAGCTTCACAGCACCTGCTATTTTTTACCCAACATTTCTGAATTTCATTTGTATGTTTATACCAATGACAAGCTGTTGAATACCATTTTAGCTATTGACTGCCTTGACCATTTTGATTATTGTGATGGCTTGAGAAAATTTATTGTATTGTTGATTATTTAAGTTCTGTAAATGACCTGAATCATCCATTTACTTTTCTAGGAGGAATGCAAGCGCTTAAGACAAAGTATAAAATGTGGTTTGATTGATCGATTGACAGTGGTAAGTATTTCAACTTTTTAATTATAACTTTATTGCTTATGCCTGGTAGTGTCACATAATTATTTTCTTAAATGTTACAGGGAGATGTTCAGACAAAAGCTAGGGCTCTTCAGGCTGTGAGAGTCAATGATGTTAGTATCTCCCTAGAATGTTTCATTTTTCGTATGGAGGAGCTTGACTTAAATGCTTTCTTATGCTTTCTTTTTAGGTTAAGCAGCAGACCTTCTAATATTTTTTTTTTTCTGCAGTGGTTGGAAAATGAGAAGTCACGACTTGGTCATCTTCGTGATCGTGCTAGTGAAACTGGCCGTCGAAAAGAATATCCTTCAACTTAGATTATGAGCTTGATTTAGATGTTTCTGGTTCTGATTTTGAGAACGCATTCAGAAAGCCATGCACTTAAGAATGTTCTTACTAATTAAATAAATTATGAATGTCAAAATTATACTCTTTTGACATAAATGGGTTTGACATATATTATTTCCTTCATAATTCTTGTCTTAGAATCCATTCTCATATGGAGTCTAGGTATGTTATTTCAGGCTTCGCTTACTCAGTTTCTCTGTCTAAGCTCTCTTTTTCTGATTTTTTGCATCATCGTCATTTGCAAATCATGACAGTAACAGTTTATGTAGTTTCTGGCCATATCTTTGAATTGACATAATTTCTTCCCTTTATTCCTTCACTAGGTGCAAGGTCAACACTTTCAGTTTCAGGCCATTTTTTTTATCATAGAATTATGGATCATAATGAGGGACTCTGGTTCTCTCTCTCTCTCTCTCTCTCTCTCTCTCTCTCTCTCTCTCTCTCTCTCGCTCTGTGTTTTCTTAACTTTATGAGTTGCCCTAATGTATTTTCCATCATTTCTATCATGGATAAAGTTTGCCAAAGTAGAATTCTAGGGTCCTATCTCAATGTCATTTTTGATGTTCTTAAAGAGTTTTTGTCTGATAGGGATGATGCTATATTATTATTAACAGCTCTAGTAAAAGATCACTGAAGAATTTTATAGTGACCCATCAAAGAAATTGTTACCCAACTTTTTATGACTTCACCTTGAAAGGTCCTCTAGTTACTTCTTTTGTGTTGTATCAACTATTGTATCAAAACATTTTATGGCCTCCATATTACCATCTTTTGTTTTTAACATCCTTTATTTCTTGAATGCATATGAAAGCTCATCTTCTTATATTATTTGTTCTGGTATTCTGTGCATATACAAACTAAGTCGGTTTGGAAGTCTTTCCTTCCCTCTAATGATTTGTTCTCCAAAAATCATTACCTTTCTATCTAAAATTTCTATGAAGTGTTGTATCAACCATCATGCAAGGTCATTTGTAAGTCCCATATTTGCTATCTTTTGTTGGTAACCTTCTTCAATTGATTGAATGTATACCAACGTAGCTGGTTTATGAAGTCTTCCATTGTGTCTTGCTCTTAGCTTCCTCCTAATGACTTCTCCACCCAATTGTCATCTGAGCATGTATCTACATTTGGATGCAACTTTTGATACTTAATATTTTCTTTCAAGCATTGTACGAACCATCATTCAAGATGCCCCCCAGACCCCCTCCTTATTTGCCCATCTTTTGTAGGGTTACCTTCTTTGATTGCTCAATGGCAAAGATCATATGCTTACATTTGTGGCCTGGTATCCTTTGCATACCAACTAAGTTGGTTTGGAGTGTTTTTTAAAATTTTTTTTTTTCTATTTCTATTGTATCATTCCTACATTTATTCTAATGTCTGTATTCTCCACCAATCCTTACCCAAGGATATATCTCAACATCATCTTAACATATTAGTCCTGTTAGGTTGGGGCTTTCTTTTTGGATAAATATTGTAGGCTCTGTAATATTTTCCCTATGGGCTTCTAGAACATGCATCCAGAAACAATTATCTATCTCACTAAACTAGTTTGCCCTATGGGCTTCTAGGACATGCATCCAGTAACAACTATCTATCTCACTAAACTAGTTTGCCATATTATGTTGCCTTCATTTATTTAGGCATTCTATATGTTGTTGACCTAAGATATTGAAAGCTATTGATAACCATGTTATCTTTGTACTCAATATTGAAATGTCATAATCACTTCTATTTTCCCTAGGTATACTTGCTTTTGATTTATTTAAGTGATGTGTCTTGTTTCTAAAAAACTTTTTTAGGTACATTAAAGGGGGTGGAAGTTTGATCTCTAGATAAGTGAAGTATTTTGGAGATTGACCAAGTACCCGAGCTCAAGTATTGCAGTTTTGTTAGTGGTTGGTGCATTGTTCTAGTTGAATCTTTGTTGTTGATATATGGCATCTACATCAATGGATCTTCCAATAGAATTTGCAGACTCAAGTCTGCAAGTCTGCAAATTAAAATGAACATAGGCCTATTTTGAGATTAGTATATGCTTTGGTGCTAGAGAAAGATTTAGTATATCTTTATCCTTTTCTTGAGTTTATACGTGAACAAGTGGGTGCTACCCACAAATTTCTAGTCTATGAAAATAAAGGTCTATCCTGATTCTCACAGGCTTCTATCTACTGACATCAGGCTACCCCATTTTGTATGGAGAATTGCCAAGTTATTCAACTTTCATCATACTGTTGTCCTTCTGTCACGTGTAACAGATGGACTTCGATTTCCTAGATCTCTTTCTTGGATATAGTTCAATCAGCTTCTTATTTCTGCATTTATGCTCTCATCTTGTCATTATTAATGTTCATCCCTCCAAAACACATTATGTTATGAATACTTGAGAATGGTCCAAGATAAATGGGTTTTCTTGAACACTCAGATGTTAATATTATAGTTGCAACCTGTGAAATATTTTGCTTTAAATGTATGATAATCTATTGTGTCTATTTCTTTAATTACATCAACATGGAGGTCATTTTTATCACTTATTCATAAAGTGTTTTATTCCTCACCTTGACCATTATTGGAATAGGCTGAACTAGCAAGGCCTATAGAATTAATGTAAGTAACCTAACAGATCAAATCACTAGTTTTGTAGGTATAGGCTTTTTTGGTAGTTTCTATGATTATTTGATTTTGCATGGCTTTATTTTACATAACCCATCTTTCGCATGCTCCATAATTCTCAACTATTTCCTTTAGTTGTTCAAGCCAAATGTAAAAGAAAGTTTTTGATTTTCGTTGACTTGGTTATTTGACATCACATACCTGAAATTTTGCCTTGAGCTAGCATATGAAAGCATTCTTTTGGTGATCCTTGACTATTACTTACACTCCGGGAATGTGTAGAAAAGCTGCAGAGTTTGAACGACCCTGAGGAGCGACTACGAAGGCTACACGAAGTTCCTGAAATACATGCTGACCCACATATGGATCCAGACTATGAATCTGCAGAAGAGGGAGGGGAATCAGAGGATAAAAGGCTAGGTGATCTTCATTCCATTTTGGTTTTGAATTCTGTTTCAGCATATTTATCGTGCATTAATATCATAATATCTAACAAATTGTTGCTATGCCTGCAGAGTATAATAGGCCAAGGGGATCATCACTCAGAAAGTCGAGGGAGGCAAATTCTTTAGGAAAAGGAGGTTTCTCTTCAAGTGGTATCTGGAGTGCTGAACATAGAAGTTCAACAAGCAACCTGGAACGAATGGAAGGCTCTTTTAATAGAGTTGAATCTCAAAGGAAGGAGTTGAACAATAACCTGCTTGTGACAAAACCTGGGGAGTCAGAATCTACATTAGCATCTTTGTCCACTGTGATCAATGAAACTGAAAAGATGTGGCACTACCAAGACCCTTCTGGCAAAGTACAAGGGCCCTTTTCCATGACTCAGTTGAGAAAGTGGAATACAACAGGATATTTCCCAAAAAATTTGAAGATATGGAAGACATCTGGTAAACAAGAAGATTCCATATTGTTGGCAGATGCTGTGAATGGAAAGATCCTGAAAGACCTTCCACCTCGGGAGCTTCAGCATAGCCTTATAAATCAGCAAAAGAGTGCAACTTCCTCAAGGGTTTGGGAATCATCAACAAATACTAACACTTGGTCTGGGCAAGTAGGTTCCAATAGCCCAAGAACACCAGCTTCATTTTCTGGGAATCCTTATCAGTTGTCATCATATGGAAATGCTGGTAGATGTACTGAGGGCCAGGATGATAGAAATACATGGAATTCAAATGGGCCTCAAGGACAAACTAGTAATGAAGGGTATGAAAGGCGACCTGACTGGAGCTCTTCTGGCCAACAGTCTGTTGCAGAACAGAAGGTTCAAGCAACATATGGCTCGTCCAAACCATGGGGGAATGATCCGTTTAATCTGCACACTCCTGCTCCCCTAGCAACAAGCATGACATGGATTTGTTCTCAAGCTACTTCAAGCAATTCTACTGCTACTGTTCAACCTCTGACCTCTGCCCCGGGCAACACTCCAAGAGGCACTGACTCGCATCACTCTTCCTCACTGACCCAGGGTTCCTCTGATACTGCACCAGCGAATCCTGCAGCAGGATGGGGGATAAACACCTTGGCTAATATAACCAAGCAGACCGAAATTGGAGGAAACTTCAGCTCACATACATCGACTTCTGCACAGATGTCAACCTTTGGTAAAGTGGCACAAATCTTTGGTTCTGCTTCAGCTGGTTTTGCCCTGGCATTCCATCCACAGATAAGTCCTTTGGGTGCAGCAAATATTTTGCGAAGTCAATTATCCTATGAATCTCTATCTGGGGATAAAATGTCTCCTGTAAAAAACCCAGTTGTTGTTGGTGGCTCCAGTTCTGTAGAGGGCTCTGTCAAGAATCAGTTCTTTACGAGTGATTGCCCTAGTCCAACTCCTAAATCTGAACATACAGTGGCTGACGCTTTGAGCTCCGAATACAGTCAACAAACTTCCCAATCAAAGTCTGATATTTCTGCTGAAAATCTGTCCAGCAGATATCTGATGAACAATCTGCAAAACATGGCAACATTCACCTCAAAATGTGTGCTTTCTGACATACAGAGCACTTCTGTTGGTGAGCTGGAGAAGGCAGACAGCAATGCATCTGTTCCAGCTATAAAACAAGATCAACAGGATCTGGGTCTCATTTCTGCAGCTGCAGGGAATGCATGGGAAATGACTCAAGCCAGCAATCATGGACGTGGTCTTTCTGGTCTTGAGCCTGTCACTTCTGGCAATTTTCAGGTGCCACCAGAAAGAAAGAGCAGTGAATGGTCAATGCCTTCTCCTACCCCAGCTACTGCTCCTTCGAAACCAGATATTGCCAATAACTCTGCCACTATGAACAACCAAAACAATCAGTTGGCCACTTATGGTTCTGAGCTGCTGGCAAACTCTCAATGGGGGTCAAATACGTCCAATGCACCTGCACAACAATCAGGGACAGGTTTGGTTAGTTCGACGAATGATGTCCAGAACTCAGGCTGGGGCGTACCTCCGGAGAATTCAAACACCAGCATAGGACCAATACAGGGAACTGCAAATATTGGTTCTGGAACAGTAATTCAGGGAAATCCAAGTCAAGGTTGGGGAATGATTGCACAGGGCGACATGAATTTGGCCTGGGGAATACCAGCACAAAGCAATGCAAACATGAACATGAGTTGGGCAAATCCTGCTCAGGTAAATACAAATGCAAACACTGCATGGACTACCAAGGCACAGGGAAACACAAATGCCAACATGGCTTGGGGAGCACTGCCTCAGGGGAATATGATCATGAATGCTGGCTTGAGCACAAACCCACAGGGGGTTGCAACACTTATGGCTACACAAGGATATCCAAAGACCCAAGCAGGGTGGGGAACACCAACTTCTCAAAATACAAATCAAAATCCCAGCTGGGGAACTGCACAGGGAAACAAGAATGGAAATCCTGCTGTGGGAGCTACCCAATGGAACGCGAATTCAACATGGGACCCCTTAAATGGAAATCCCAATAGCTGGAACTCTCAGCAGAATCAGAATGGAGATGGCAATTCTGGCCAAGGGGACAGAGGGTTTCAGGGCAATGACCCAGCCCATGGTGGTGGTAGACAACCATGGAACCGATCACATTCTGGTGGGGGCAGTGGCAGTGCCAGTGGCAGCGGAGGGTTGAGACATCCTCCTGGTGGACCAAGAACAGGAGTGTGCAGATTCCATGAGAGCGGGCACTGCAAGAAAGGAGCTAACTGTAACTATTATCATGCATGATCAGTCGAAGAAGCAACAGGTGAAATAAAAAAGGTTTGCGAGTCATGTATATTATCTATCTTGTTTTGGTAGTTCAGTCTCTTCTATTTGAGTTTTAAGGCTGTTGTAAACTTGAATGATCTGGCCTGTTGTGTAGTATACAGCTTGCTTTTCATGCAGGGCCACGTGCTGTTTTAGGCTCAAATGCCCCACATAAAGCACATAACGTAGATCTTGTTTCTGCTTTGTAAGGCATAATTTTTTTTTTCATCTGATAATTTAGCTGTCGCTGATTTTGTATAGAAATGTTGGGGTGTTCTATGCTGTAAAATTTTGCTTCCATTGCTTTGTGATCATGTTCATCTGTATGGAAATTTTACTTTCAGGATTGGAGTCTTTATGTGAAATGTCAATCCAAGATCTTTCTTTTTAGGGGAGCTTTTGGGTTTTTAATTGCGCAAGATGGTTCCTTTGTTGTGTGGGCTGTAGATGGGAGGCCAGGCTCATTCTGCCTCCCGCTTTCACACTAGCGTGTGCCCAAAATGGTCTTTTTTCAATTTTTCAACCTGTGGTTGGCTTGCATTTCTCTGGAACGATGGTAAGGCCCACGCATGTTGTAGGTGCAATTGAAGCTAGGGTCAGTCATCTCATTACATTCCCTTTGTTGCTAAATCTCCAAGCGGAGACTGTTTGAGTTCTACGCTGCAGTCACCTGATATCATTCTCAAAAAACTATAGTATAACAACGGAAATTCTCTAATTTGATTCTATACAAGTAAACAGCATCAACCTTTGCCACTGGAGAATTTGTTGAACCATTTTTTCCGTATGAAACGACCGAAAAGAACCACTACCAGGCAGTGGACAAGCACACATCACAATTGGTTGGAAACTGGAATGACGAAATACAAACAATGCTTTGAGAAACAAAATACAAATTCCTGAATTGTAGAAATCTTCCAATTATCATGAAACAAGTTCGAAACCAGGCTATGTTTTGATAACAACAACGAATCCAACAAGTGTATCTTGGTTTACTGTATTTCTGTTGTCTTTGATTCGTTTTTATTCCGTTCCAGCAGGACCACAAGCGAAAACAGGGTAATAAGCATTGAGTTCGAGTTGTTGCAAGATATGTTGTACAGTCCACAGATCGGCAGAATGACCATCAACAAAATCCGTGGCAGCAACCTGCAATTCACAAAGGTACACTGTTTCAGTAATGCATCAGCCATATAAATAATACTCGAGATGGAAATAACATAAAATATTTACTTACATTCTCAATGCCTGCCATGTGAACAGGTTGGATTCCAGCCAAACCTTGGGTGAGAAGACTGCATAAGAAAAAACTTAGATGTCAAGAAATGTCAAGAAAGGACTTCTAGAAACATGTCAATTACCTTGCATGAAATGTGATACCAAGAATCCAATCATCTCAATTACATTGCATGAAATGTGATTCCAAGAATCCAATCATTTGTTGAATACACATCAACAAATCTCCCGACAACCACCTGCAATGAAAAGAAAACCTCAGAGACAAAGGAAAAGAAATTCCCAAATATTTCAAAAGAGCACACATTATGCATTGGTAAGAATTAGCATCTAGTCACTCATATCAGGTGAAGATAGAGTGCTCCTTAGGCAGAGTGACATGCTGAACCTTATAAAGCCAGTTGAGTACAGTTGGGATTGTCAAGGTAAAATGTTGGCGAAGAGTATCCCAATAGACACAGGGCCACACATCTTAAATATGATTACACATTACCCAGTAAAACTAAGCCTTTTTTTTCTTCAGGAAAGGTGGATAAACTCTGTGTTAAAATAACATAGAATCAAAAGGGCTATCAAGGATAATAGCCCTCGAGTTACATAAAGCACATGAACACAACATACACCAAGATTTGTACATACCTTTCTAACAGACTCCCACTTTTCACTTTTCAGAGGAATTGGCACACCAAGAAGCACAACCCTTTTCACAAGTCCTTCTGGCAGGTTAAGAATATATTGGCTTCTGTTAAGAAACTGAGGCCAATCACAAAAAAAGTTGGGACACAGCATGGCACCATTATCTCCTGATGCAGCTAGTTGTTACAAACACTGAAATATTGCTCTCGTTCCTAATGAAAATCCAATCAAGGTAACTGGCCAGAAAAAGTAATACAGGCAATCGATGGCAAAAAATAAACACTGAATTGAATGATATAGACAGGTGGTTGGCTTGCCTGTTTCCCTGCAATCCTTTCAAAAGCACTTCAGCAAGCATCTTTCCTGCTTTATATGATCTGGTGAACACCAAATATCACAAGGCATTGTGAGATTTTTATGCTGGATAAATGGTACATTAATAGATTCTATTATGGAATGGTTACAGAATAATCCATCTCCACCTATCAATAGCAATTGACCAATTGATGTCTATGAAATTAGTAGCCAAAAGCAATGTAGCTGGCCAAGCTACAGCAGCAACAAGTGTGCTAAAGACAGTCATTATGGCACCTTGCTTTATTAATTCCATTGTAACTTCTACAGAAGACAACAGAATCATCATAAGATTATAGTAATTTTTGCATTAATTGCTGCTAGGATGCAACTGCAAGTCCATGCAATTACTTGATGTGATCCAATCCAGGATTGCATTGCTCACTGCAATCTCCCACTGCAGAGCATATCTGACTAGATAAATAAACAAAGTTAGGGAGAAAGTTCTTTATAAAAAGCATCTGCAATGCATACGTAGTCTACCAGCAAAAACACCAAGAAGGCATATAAATCTATACAAGAGAAAGTACCTGGAAAGCATCCATAAACCCTTTCTTCTGATTTGTAGATTAAAAAATATGCCCTAGAATAAAGATCCAAAAATGAATGACCATAACTGAAGATTGATTGCGTGCAGAAAATAAGGTAGGTTCAGACATTTGCCATATCTAGTATTCAATTTGGAACATAAGACTAGCAAAAACATTCACTCATGATGTATCTAACCCATTTTACAGCCAACAATCTTAGAAAGTGGCATTCTAGCAGGTTAAGCCAGACACCATGGGCACATACATTCACGGGCTCAAACCAGTGCTCAGTTATAGTGTTATATACACAGGGATTTTTGAAATGAGGTCAATTTTGAGGAAAAAATATAATTCAAAGGTATCAAATATGTACTATTGCTCAGGTTAAAGAATTTAAGAATTCCTTTGAGCTACTTTTCTAGTGCCAAAATAGTGTGTAAAGAACAAAGTCATGAGATTTGACAATAAACTACAGTATCCTTTGGAGCCCCATGGAATGGTTCAGAAGCTAATGAAATTTCACGATATGCACTCCAAATGCTTTCCAAATGTGTTGACCTGCAACATGAAGAAGATGGTTCTCTTGTGGAGAACAAAAGATACCAGAAGATAAACCCAAAAAAAATTGTGACTGGATAACAATACATGAATATGCCTAATAATTCTAATGAATACTTATTCCAGGAAAAAGCAATACCACTAAATAGACTAATATAGGAAAAAAGATCAGGCATTACTCATACAGAATATGCAGGTGAGTTTGTAAAGATAATTTACCTCAGTTATATTCTTTTCCTTCCGAAGATCTCAAGAAATAATCCTCCTCAAAGACGAAACCAGATATTGGGATGCCAACTGCAAGCCCCTGAAAAGGATACGAACACGTGTTCAATAAGGAATAGGACTCATACGTAACAACATCTGGTGTATTTTCACAGCCATAAGGACCTAAAACCGCTATCTACACAGTGCAGGAACAGGCTTACTTCAGGACTCATAATGAAACCATGAGAGGACTACTCACAACTTGATTATGATTTTTGCCAATGGGTCTGTATTCAAATTCTTCAATCCCTCCAATTCTCCTAGCCATCTTGCTCCCTGTTAGTCCAGCTCCAGCAGCTGTATATTACAATTTGAGTAAATCAATGAACAAAAATTCAAACGGGATGAAATTCATTGATACAAGACCTAAACATTTGATAGAATTTTAAGAAGGTATATGCAATGTCATTTGGGAACTTCAGTGAGAGTTGGAGACAAATGGATTCTGAGAGTAGAAAATTAAATCATGAGGCTCAGAGGGCCTCAGGAAATGCAAAAATAACTTATTTGAAATAAAAAAGGAATTGCAAAGCAATGAACCTTTTGGCAACTAAATTATCCGGTTAATGGAGTATATGTAATATAGTTTCACTCCTTCGACTATGGTGATATACTGGTGCCAGCAGCCTGCCGGTTGAACAACCATCTCTTCATTGCACATGCAGATGTCATTTTTAGGCATGCCCCGAGAATTTATACAGTCTAGGAAGACATGTTCTTCAGCTCAAATTTGGAGTTTCACAATTTTGTCCTTTTCCTTTGTGTTTACTAAAAAGATGGAACCCTTGTAGAGAAGCTCAGTAGGCAAGTTCACACCAGTTGGACGGGATCATGAGATCACAGCCAGTGCAGCACCATGTTCCTCTCATCTATTTTCCCATTTCACAACTAGACCCACTGTTTATATGATTTTGTTAACCTGAATTTGACCAAAATTTTGATGATAATTCAAACATGAATTGAAGGCTTGGGCTTGAAACCTATATGGGCTTGGGCCAAAAAGAAAGAAAATTAAGTTTATAAAAAAGTCCCCAGACCACGAAAAAAACTCAAATTCGCGAATGATACAAATTTAAATTTTGAATTATCTCATCCAGAATGATAACTCATCCACAACGAAAAAAACTCAATAGATTCAAACATATTTAGATTGATCTTATCGCAACAAACTTTGATTCAAAATCAAAATGAACAAATTGCTTGATTCAAATAAAATCAATTTAACTCGAAGAAAATAACTCATGCATCTAAATCAAATTAATTTAAGACAAATCAATTTAGACTAAAATCAAAACGAAGTCTAAATTTAAAACATAATCAAACCAAATCGATTTAAATTGAAGCCCTAGTTAGGTCCAAATTTGAATTGAACCCAAATCAATCAGATTCAAACTCTAATTAAATCCAAATCGGATCAAATCTAAATCAAACCAAATTAATCCAAACTCTAATTGAGTCCAAGTTGAATCAAACTTAAATCAAATCAGTTCATATCCAAATCCTAATTTGATGCAACTTGGATTCACCTTAAATCAAATCAATTCAAAATCAAACTCTAATCGAGCCGAACTCAATTCAAACTCAAATCCTAATCAAGTCAAATCGAATTTGAACTCAATCCCCAAAGTATGTTAAATTAAGATTTGATCTCAATTCACAAAGCGGGTTGAAATCAAGTCTAAACTAAATTGAACAAAATAGAATTAGACTTAAAACAAAACTAAGCCTAAATTAAATTTAATTCAAATCAAAACTAAATCTGAGTTAAAACCATGCCTAAATTGAACAAAACTAAAATCAAATTCGAACCAAAATCAAGTTTAAATTAAACTAATTTTGAATTGAATCAAAGTCGAATCACAATCAAGTCTAAATCACAATTGAAAACTCAAATAAGATTCAAATTAAATTAAGTCCAAAACCGCTATCCATCCATTTCAACCAAACTAAATTAAGATATGCTTGCACTTGATTAGACAATCAGACAAATATCAAATTCAAGTTAAAAACCAAAAAATAACCATAATAAAGAAAAAATTATTTGCGACACTTAAATCCAAATAGAATTAATTGACATAAATCAAAATAGTTAATAACACTCCAAAATCAATCAAAATTATCAATACTCTTATAGGATCAAACTAAACATTCAATCCAAACAAAATCAAATCTTAGTAAATCCATCTATCACATCATACTCCATCAAATATGCGAGAGCAAGGCAATGGGCGAGCATAAAGCCTTCTCAATACTTTTTTTTTACATCATAAATTTAAATCATTTAAATATAGAGTGAAAGTATGTCTTTTACTTAAACCATGTAATTAGATTTTCTTATATTAGGAGGTTACTAACAATTCACAGAATAATTAAAAACATATATTTGTGCATGTTGACAGTTAAAAATCAATAATAAATAGAAAAACCCATCAAAACTAAACAACTATTGATTTGTTGTTTCGAGAATATTTCTTAAAATTCTTTAATTATCCTGAATGATCGATTGCAACTCCACACTTACTTAATGGTCAAATAATATAAATAGGTCAATGACAACCTAATAAAATTTCAATTCAGATAATAGAAGTAGGTCACGACAATCTAATAAAACTCATATCTGAATCGAACATATGTAGCGCTTCACATCTTTTTATTTGTCAAAAAAGAGAAAAAACAAATGTACCGGCCTTTCAAAAACTATCAGTTCCAAGAAATTGGTTTGATATGTTTAGTTCATTTTACTATGAACCATTATATCACCTTCCTATACTATTTTCTAGCATTACTAGAGAAAAGCTTTATTTCCTCAATGCAGCTTATAATTCCATTGGTGAAGAATGATTTTTAATTATGGGGAAAGACATTGCGAGGGTTAACCTTTAGAAGCTTGTGATCAAAATTTTAAATTATAACCAAAAAAGGTTTCGATTTCAACTAAACCCACAACAATTCGGTTTAAAATTCAATTTCTAACTTAATAAATATTATATTTATATTTTAAAAATTATAACTTAGAGGAGGTAGATAAGGTTCTTTTGGATTTTGCAAGCAACCTGAATTGGAATCCTAGTAACTACAATACAATTTATTTTTTTAATATATATTTGTAGTATTTTTCTATCCAAAAAAATATATATTTAATAATTAAAAAAATATGCATATTGAATTTTTTTGCATTTTTTATAAATTTTATAATATTTTTAAATTCAAAGTCAAAGTATAATAAAAAAATTTTAAAAAAAATTAATTAAAATTGAAACAATATTAATTTCGGTCAAAACAACTGAAAACATATTGATTTGGATGAGTGTGGAAACTAATTCCGAAATCAAAACTTAAAACCTTATTTGTAACCTTCTTAACTGTCAAAACTTTTGCAATGCATGCCATCAAAACCAATAAGTAGTAAATGGCCACCATGGAGTTTATCTACTTATTCATGGTCATTAGTCACTACCAGGGTATCCAACCAAACAAATAGAAATAATTTCTTTACCATCAAGACTAGCATTCCACAACATATGAATCCAAGAGTCTGAAATTGTATGCATGCTAGATTTGAAGATATTTCTATTGTTTTGCTCTCCCAATAGAAAGTCATTAAGACCAGATAAATATGAAGTCTAGCCCAGCCACAACATTTGTTTTGTGTCCCATCAGAGAAAGTCAGCCTACTCTCAAGCATCTGTCAAGAAGACAGCTGACCACAAAACACGAAAATTTTATAAGAAACAATTCCATGGTTATATTCAAACACACCAGTAAGAATTCATCTTCTTATGATTCTATTAACTCGGATTTCATAAACTTTGCTTGCACATGCACCTCAATGATGTAGGTGAATCCACAGCTGACAGTAGGTGGATTTGACCACATGTTCCAAAATTCCAGTGATAACCTTTGGACAATTCAAACAAGTATGAAAATGAAGCTTTTATGATGTATAAACTGTATGTATCAAACAGGTCGCTGATGAGGAAAAGGATTGCAAAAAAAAAAAAAGTAAAGGAAAAAGAACCTCAACATGATTTAAAATATCCATCATTGCTGTTTTATACAGCAATTACTAAAGTACTACCTCCAAATGAGGTGGAAACAGCAACAGAACCAGCAACAGATCCTGCAGCACCTGGAGCAGCAGCAAATCCACCTGCCCCAATAATAGGGACCAAGCTTCCTAATGTGGCAGCTAGAGCACTAAACCCAGCAGCAATTGCTGTGGCAGCAAGACCTGTTAAGAAGAAACAGCAGAAAAGCAGGTTTAGTATCAATCAAGATGTAGGAACTAAAAAGTAACAAATAATTCAAATTTCATCCTCATATTTAAGGTGTACCTCCAGTAATGGCCAACAGGTCCCTCCAGTAATGCAGCCACACCAATGATGCCACCATGTTTCCATTTAGACTATTTTCCTTTTGAAGACTCGCCGTCCTCTGCATGTACTTCCTCCTCTTTAGCTGCAGCCATTGCAGAGCAAGCAACCATTATCTCCATAGCTTCCTAGAAAAGTAATCTGCTTACTATACATCAGAATGTTTCAAACAGTTTATTAAGTTCAGTTCTAAACTTATTAATTATTTGTGTGAGTTGGTCTGTAATAAAAACATGGTAAACACCTGATGTAATGTCAGATTAGTAAATGGTTCACTTAAGGCATTAATATCCTCATCTGTCCACCCTATTTTTTGGACTTATACGAGTTCAACTTTGTGTGTGTGCGCACAAATAGGCTCGTGCATCGGCATACACACTTGAATGAAAAGAACAAGGGTATTGTTTGATTTAATAACAGGCACAACCATGGATAACAAATTAAATAACACAGGATTTAAAATAAATAAATAAATAATAAAATAAATTACCATACTAAATTTAAATTAAATAATTGAAGAGGACATTATGGTCTGTCTTAGGGTTTGCAGCATCTGCTACCAATTGATAGAGAGGACAAGTATAATTTGTGGATGAAGAGAAATAATTCATAAATTAAAAGAAAATGCATTCAATCTGGCCATTTTAGAAGTTATGAAACTTAAATGATTAGGACAAACCATTTTTATCCATTTTACATCGAGCCATGTTGCCAACAATCACAGTGCAGCACGGTGACGAGCATCATAACCCTTCTGATGAAGGTACTTTTTCTTCTCATCTTGCACAATATCAGCAACACAAGCAGAAAGAAGCTCAAAGAGAATTGCTATCTCCCACAGATAATTGGCTGCATTGTCTCCAAACATGAGCTTTTCATCACATTTACTACTAGACCGAACTTGTGTTCCCTCACTTCTTTGTAGTGCTTGAGACTTTATAAATTCAAAATTTTCAGAAGGCTTAGTAGTTGCATCAAAACTTTTATCAGAAGAGCTAGTACCTCCAAAATTTCTTTTTCCCTCCTCGCATAACTCTTTTGATATTCTTGCCCTTGCGCGTGATGTTTTTCTTCAGCAGCTTCCAAGTTCACTATCATACCATCCATTGCTTTTGACAAGGCAAGTTCGTGTTCTGAACACACTGCCAATGCTTCCTCTTCAAAATTTATGCTTAGGTACTGAGATTGCACAAGCAATATAAGGAGCAGAAAAAATAGATCCTATAAATTGTGTTTACTGTGTACTAAGGGAATCAAACAAAATTTCCAAAATAACTGCAATATATTCAAAGATAATTCTGCATAAAATGGCTTTAATAATAAAATGCCCTATCAATCTGGTGTAACAACATTCATTCTCACTCAGGTATTTTTAAAAAATTACCCAATAAACAATTACATAAACAGGTACAAATTTTCTATGATTAGCTATAGCTAAAGGCAATACAAGCATAATGAAGCCCATCCACTTCTTGGGAACCCGTCATTAACATTTAAAACCATGCCATCATTTGGTTCAAGACTAGGACTGGAATTATCCTTAATCATAATCAAACTAGCAATCAAACACCAAAGAGATAGAGGAAAATTTTATTATTTTTTTAACTAAAACATAGTAAATGATTAAACTACTCTTACCTTTTCATAAATAAAGCATGTGAGGGTAAATTGGTCCAAAAAATTTCAAAATATTTACTAGTCGGACTAGCAACCAAATGCCAAAAAGATAATTCGACTATTTTTTTACTCTAGTCAGACTATTTACTAATTGGACTATCTTAAATCACCTCTTACCAAACGCACCCAAAGGAACTTAAGGCTGCTATTGTACCTATGATTCTAGAGATTTGCCAGACTACTACAACCAAATATCTTGCAAAATCAAAGGTCCAAAACCATACTGATGGAAATAACTCCATTTGAAAACCATTATCACATCGGAATCAGCTTTTACATGGTAAAATCTTCAATCATGCAAAAACGCTAGCTTGATTCATTTGAAACAACCTCAGGGGAAAAAGGATTAAATCGAATTACCCTGGAAAAAAGGTAAAGTTAAGCAAATATAATCGAAATAAATGAGAACGAACAACCCGTACAGCTCCAATGTGATGCTTCGCGGGAGAAGACGGCCGTCTCCTCGAGTCCTGTCCACGCCTTCGGATCGATCTCCAAAAAACTGCAAACAACACCAATAATTTTTTTAAAAGAATATCAACAAATCACATCATCAAAGAAAAAAAAGGATCGGAGACGGAGATCGGACCGGAAAACTGGGCGGAGGAGGCCGTGGGACTTGTGGGTCCAGAGGAGGACGGCCTCGGGGTCGTCGCTGCTGCTGCTTGCACTGCTGGCGCAGCTTCCGGCGCTGGCGGGGCATCGTCGTCGTCGTCGGCAGCGGCGGCGGCGGTAAAGGAGGAGCCCAGGGCTTGCCGGAGCCCGAGGGCCAGCAAAGCGGGGGCGGAGTACCTCTGCGTCGAGGTCAGCATCGAGATCGCCATCTCGGCGGAACGCGTTGATTTTGGTGTGCGAATGGTTCGTGAGGTTTGCATTTGGCTCGCCAGCGTCCTTGCAAGGAGTTGCCGCCATTCGTGGGCCGCGGCCGGCGTTGGGATGCCAGGCGCCTGTTGGACTCTTTTGTATAGGAGTTGCTTGGTTAACAGCAAATGAGGAGTTGTAAGGTGAAAATGAGATTATTTTCATTCATTTTTTATATTTAAATTGATTTTAAAAATAAATCTAATAATATTTTTAAACTATAATAATAATTATAACTTTTTATATAAAAAATATAATTTTTTGAAAAATTTAAATAAATTAAATAAGATATATTATGTATATTAATAATTATATTTTTAAAAATATACTTTCATCTAATAAAAAATTAGAAGTAGATCAACTTCAATCATTTTTAAAAGTGGATCAAAAAAATTTTTTTACTTTTTCGTATTTTTATGTACTTCTAAATAACTAAATAGTCTCATAAGTAAAATTGTCAATAACCATCTCTGATATTTTCAGATTTTTTCAGATAGCTTTTTTTATCATAAAATTACCAATAATCCTTATTCTTCTCTTTTTTTCATACCATACACATATGTCTATTTATATCTAAATATAAATAATTATATTTGAAGCTTTTACGATCATTATGAGTATTATATGTTCATAGTATCATAATCAGATTTATATTGCTTTTCAATTTATTATATTTATAACTATTTATGCTTAAACATAACTAGTTATATCTAGAGCCTTGAGTTTATCATATGTTTTCATTTTACTACAATTCTATTTATAATATATTTTTAATTTATCGTACATTATTAAATTATTTATATTATTAATCCTTTATTTAAATATTTTGTAAGAGTTATTGATAATTTTGAAGATCAAAAGAATTGTCTAAACACGTTAAAATTTTTCAACGAGTTATTGATAATTTTCTCTTTTTTATGAAAACTAAAAAATTTCAACAACAACAAGTTTGTCTCTTTTTGCCTACGTTTGAAAACAGGTGTGAAAATGGTCATGGTTTTATTTAAATGCGAGTAAATTTGACTATAAATTTGTATATCACATCATAATTATTATATTACTAATTTCAATTCAAATGGACCCATGATATAAGATATTTTTTATTTTTTGTTAGGATTCATGAACTATTTTTATTATTTTGAGTTTAAAATTTGCACTTCATCTTTATTGACATATATGAAAAAATATATTTAAAAATTGGTTGACCAGACCAAAAAGATAAAATCTAAAAATATGGTGGTTACATTGTATCAAATTAAATTTTTCGGAAAAAATATAATTAAAGCTTGTCTAACCTAATTGGAATTAAGATCAACTGGAATTTTTGGTGAGGCAGGATTCAATTTTTCGCTAATTATTTTTATTTTTTATCCTCTTGTAATATATATTCTTAATGATTTTGGATATTTTGATAGATAATTACAGGACACGCGCACCTCACGTGCTTGCAATATGGAGCTAAACCAATCCGCCGGGACCCAATCCTTCGGTCGAATCCAAACAGGTTGCTGTAAATAAACCGCAATGTCCGCACCCGCACTCGCACTCGCACGAACCCTGCCTACCCGAAGCGCCCATTTCGATCTCCGATTGCTGAGGTCTCCGGATCCAGCCTTCCATCTTCTGCTTCTTCTTCCTCTCCTTCGCAGAGTGAAGAGGGATAATGGGGAGCTGGTAGGGCACAAATCGAAATCTATGGAGAGCTCTCGACTGCCGGCGATGGCGGACGGCCCATCTGGAGGCGGCTGCCGCGGCGAGGCCGCCGGGCCGCAGCCGCCCAGGGCAGCGGCGCACAAGGGGAAGTCGTGCAAGGGCTGCCTCTACTACTCGTCCATGTTGAAATCCAACGCGAGGAAGCCCATCTGCTTTGGGATCAGCAGGACTCTCCCTTACGGTGCGTTTTCTCCTCCGATGGTGCCCTTGATTGCCTGGATTTGGTGGTTTTTTTGCTTTCCTGCGCTTGTTAAGTTTGGGGGTTTAGTGAGTAGGTGGATTCAATTCATGTCTCGTAATCTAGCTGGGATTTTGATTGTTAGCCTCTGTCCCGGAGATTAGAAAGATCTTGGCGGTTTTCACTGCCAATATGAATCTTTAGATAGATTTGTGTCGCGTATTCACGGCGTCCTCTATTTCCTTCCCCTTTTGTTATTGGTGTCCGTTGTTCGTATCAAGATCCTGGCCGCTTTGATCTTGTCCCTTTTCATGGCCACGCTTAGAAGTCGAATATTTTGAGAAATTTCCATCTCGTATCGAACAAGGAGTAAATACGCTAATTATCGGGTTCTGAGGCGGAGTTTGGAAACATGAAAATTTAAGGATTTGACACACTAGCTAAATTTCAAATAGTTATGTGCGAAGGTCAAGTTTCAAGCGTGTAATGGTATAGTTGAGATGTCTTTAAAAGATGAAGCCCACTATGATAGAAATAAACTGTGCTAGAAAATTGATAATATTAAAGCTTTAGTTTTTTGAATTGAAGTGATGGTAATGGGAAGTACCCTGAAATTTCTTTCTTCTGCTTGGTTACTAATGAACCATAGAAATTACTTCAAAGGGCTAAAATATTCAGGCTCAGACTTTAAGTGATACCGTCAAATATGTTTACTGTCGTGGTCTGTTTCATCAACTTCTTTACTGGGATAAATGAAACATAAAATTGGTGATGGGAAAGGGCCCTGGCTGATATGATATTGATTCATAATTGCTGACATGAAATTGATTCATAATTGCTGATATGAGATTTGTCTAATTACTATTGACATGAAGTAGACAAATAGGTGTAGCAACCGTCAGTTTGATGCACAGTTTTGCCTTGAGTATTTCTCACATGATTGTATTGTTCCACTATTTGTCAGTTGTTTGCTATCTCTTCTACTATTTTCTTCTCCTTGAAACCAAAATTTTATGTTGTCCCCACATGAACAAAAACATGCTAGTTAGGTGAAAATTCACTGAGTGGGTGATTCAAGCAGGTTTTTTGGTCATTCAAGCATATGCTGTCAGGTTTTGTAGTGATTCTGCAGGAAGCACATATCTCTAAAGTCTTGTGGTGAATACTGACGTGTTTTATGTTGTTGCAGTGTCATAAAGAGAGATTTTTGTATGTATATCAGCCCATTCTGTGTAAAATCATAAGAAACTAAATTAGCTTATGATTTTCTTTTTTCCATAAACTTCAAACTTCCCATTAAATTACTTTTCAAAACAAACTGTATGTTGATGGTTCGTTTAGGTCATAGGGAAAGATGAAGTGTAGGCTTTTAACTAGAGGACAATTAACATTGTAGAGTAGTTCAATTTGTAGAGTTAAAGAATTCGGATCTTGTGATTGAAGTCATGAATGTGAAGACTTGCAATTTGCATCACTACATCTGCAGTATGGATACTGGAGTTGGAACATCACTGATACTAACTGAAAGTGCTAACTTCAAGTACAATACTTTTGGTATCTTCTATGGAGAATTATTGGTTCTCGTTTGATCTGTGATTCTGCACGTAGGAAATTGGTTTTGCAATATATAGAATTGCTTTTGACATTTGAGCTTTGTTTACCAGTACCAGGTCAGATCGTTGGCGAATCTGAAATGGAAGCTACTAAAGATGGCCGTAGTTTGTCAGACTTCAAATATACTTGTGTTGGTTATTCAGTGTTTTTGGATAACAAAGATAGTGACAATGAGAAGCAAGAAAACCAAGCAGAGTTGCCCTTTTGTGCTGGAATTGAGGTTTGTATCTTGTCATTAGGTTCTTCATATGACTCTAATTGTTACCTTTCCTGTGAAAACGTACTCTTTCTTCTTTATTGTTTGACACTTCTTGATGAGCTTTGAGAAATCTTTCTTCAGTTATTGGTGGACAGGAGAACCTCAGCTGCTGATCACCATGCTCCTGCTCATGTTCACAATAAAGAAGCTAATGTTAAAGATAGAGGTACAAATTTTCTGTTATTTGACTAATTTTTCTACAGAGCAATCTCCTTTATTTTTCTATTTCTATTTATTTACATGTTGAGGCCATGTTCTTGGGGGATACACCTTGAATTCCTGAGCAAAGTAGGAATTATTTTCCGTTGTACCCATGCTGTAGATCAGCAGTGTTTTTTATTCCCTCTCCTGCTCACATTTCTTTTACTATCCTGTGACATGTTCACCTTTTGTGTCCGTTATCAGAGCTGCTGCTGCTCTTGTTTTGTTATTTCATTTCAGATTCTGCTTGGCAGTACTTCATCTCTCCTTGAGCTTTAGTTTCCATCTATTGTGCGTTGCATGGAAGCCTAGAATAGTACTTGCTCTTGTCTAGTTGGGATGATTAAAAAAATGGTAGGTTTCTTTGATAACATCAAGGCACAGTTTTTTCATAGTGAGCAATTTGCACTAAAAAATGTTATGGTTATGGCTCCACAATGCCTATAATGACAATTTTTGAAAATGGGATAAGTTTGTTTTGAAGGGTCTACATATAGCAATTTTTAGAAGATAAGTATGTTACACTTGAAAATTTGGCAGAGATAGAGAAAGAAGTGAGATGATGTGGGTGGATCTGACAGGTGCACGTATTGGTTTTGGATTGGCACTTGTGCTAATAGTAGAAATCATATTAATTGGTTCCAAGTTTCTTTTTTCCTTTTCTTCGTTTGTGTTTTACTGGGACACACACCGAGCATCTTTTGGCATTTAATGAGCCAAATATGCATTATTCTGTTTAGTGGTTTGCAAAGTTGATAATTGCTGGATATTTACTACCAGCATGGTTATAGCAAGCTGGATGCTCTTGGCATACCTTTGTCTTTGCAAGGATGTGAAATCCGTTTGTTGGGTGTTCCCTGAATTGTTATACAATAAGGTTCTTCAATTTTCTCAATTGATGGCAAAATGAGTATATATGTATATATATATTGAAAATCTTACTATAGTTCTGGAAAAAATCTCATTCTTGCACTTTCAGAGGATTCATTCTCTTCCACCACCTGTAAGACAAACTGTTAAGATATAATCTGTAGATTGTGTTGCAATTAATTTATTGGCATTTAAATTCATAGAGCATAGTATGCTTTACAACATATAAACATAGATATGTGGAAGCTCAAAAACTGATACCTCCTTATAAGGCATTTATTTATGTAGTATGGCATTTATTTATGTAGTATGGTCAGTGATTGCTGGATGGCAAGTAAGGTGTGCCATGATCAGATCATTAACTTTTGCAACAATTTGCACATTAGTCTAGCTTTCAGCTTTTTTGGGATCATTCTATTGAATTTTCTTAATTGTAATCCTAGAAAACTAAAGCCTTCTCTAGTTGGTCCTTAACAACAACATTTCTAAGATTTCTGGTTTGGTGCATATGGTCGATTCTACATATTGCTCTTAAATTTGTACGGTGCAAGATGTTAACCTTCCAGGTTATATATGGATGATTTTGAATTCTCACACTGCACCAAGTAGGTCCAAGCTCAAAAAGAGTATCTATTCTAACAACTAATGGATGTTAGTACAACTAATTGCTTGGCTTCAACTTAGAACGGATCACTGTCAATAGACGTGCTAAACTACCACTTTGTTCAGCTTATTTTTTCTTCCAGTGCGTTATCAGTCTTCTGACAATACTGAAATCTCTAGTGTTTGTGCTGTTGATTTACAGAAGACAGTGTTCGCTCTCCACCACAAACATATAAACCACAACACTCTGTTGGGGAGGAATTCTTTGCCAGGAAAGCAAGCAGTTTATTTTTTTAATTAAAATTTTGATGTTTGACTACTGAAAAAATAAATCAGCAAAGGAATATGAAATAGTTTCTGAAGCAAGCTATCTAAACATATGCAGGTTTACTAGGAATGCGGGACTGGTGGCTTCTGGTGTTGCAAGGAACCTGAACAGAGTGGGTCATTATATCAAAGACAGCCTGGATGACGTACTGTATCCTTATCGCAGGAGACCCAAGTAAGGAACCAGCTGTCAATCCAACTCGGATCATATAATAAATTGACTCTGCACCGGTCTCCATTTTATTGCATGTTTCTGGATTGTAATGTTATTATATGCGGGTGGGTAGGGTTGGCACATTATGTTGTAAACGTATTTGATTTTGCTAATGCTTATTTATTCAGTTGTTAGTCAGAGCCCCTTCTGTATATCTTGTGTGTAAGCTTTTTCTTGGGTAACGATCTGTAAGGTTTACTATTTTTGGAAATGCGCTGCTCGAGGAAAAGAAATGTGAGGAACTTTTGTTTGTGTTGATCATGGTGATTATAGTTTCATGTTAATTTGTTTACACAGAAGAAAAAAAAACATTTTTGTAGCCCTTAGATATGTAGGTGGATAACCCCAATGGAGGATAAGAAATGCTGGGACAGGAAGCAGCTCTAAGGGTGTGTTTGTTTCGATTCTCAAAATCGGGAATCGGGGGTTTCGATTCTCAAAATCGGGAATCGGGGGAATGGAGGGAATTGAGAGCCAATTCCCTTCATTATCGTGTTTGTTTTGATTCCCAGAAATCGGAATTGAGGGAATCCCTCAATTCCACTTTCCTCCGATTCCTTTTTTTTTTTCCCCAGCCAAATTGAGCGGAAAATACCATTTCCCCGGGGAATCGACTGCGGTTTTCTCCGTTTTCCCCGTGATTTCCCTACCTTTTCCCACGATTCTAGAGCTCGTGTTCAGAGCTCGTGATTTCTAGCTGGCTGAGTTCTTAGAGCTCGTGAGCTTCTCCATCGCCCCGATCGCTGCCCCGAGTCGCTTCGCTGGAGTGCCGGAGCGCCGATCTGTAGGTGAGCCCGTGATTCCAGAGCTCGTGAGTTCAAAGCTTGTGATTTCCAGCTGCCCGAGTTCAGAGCTCGTGACTCATGAACTTCTCCATCGCCTCGACGGCTGCCCCGATTGTGCCCCGATCGCTGCCCCGATTAGCGGCAGAATCCAAGATCGAATCATTGCGCTGGAGTGCCGGAGCGCCGATCTGCAGGTGAGCCCGTGATTTCAGAGCTCATGATTCCAGAGCTCGTGAGTTCAGAGCTCGTGATTTCCAGCCGGCCGAGTTCAGAGTTCGTGACTTGTGAGCTTCTCCATCACCCCGACGGCTGCCCCGACTACGCCCCCACGGAAATTGGTGGTTTCCATGGTTGATTTGGTTGGATTTTGAGGGATTAGGGTTTTTGTTTGCTAGAATTTTGTATATTTTGGTTTAATCTCGGGGCGGATTTTGGGAATATGAATGTTTGTTTCGTATAATTTTTCAGTTATCTGTTAAAATCATCCTTCTTTCGACAATAAAAATGTCAATTTCTGATCCGATAGTTCAATCATGTTATGGAACTGTCGTGGAGTAGGGAATGACGAGTTGTTGTGTATTATTAGAGACCTCATCGCTATGCATGATCCAATGATCTTAGTTGAGACCAAGATCAGTGGTGAGAAAGCGGAGAGGAATAAGCTAGCCTGTCTTCGACTGCGGCTTCAATGACAAATTAGGATGGGAGGTTGAAAAGTTATTACAGAATATTCTACCATATGTAGGATTGATCGTATTGGAAACCTCATTTCAGAAAAATTTGTAATTGATTATAATAAGTTATTTACATAGTCTGCATTTTTCTGACATTTTTAAAATATTTATTATTTTTAATTTTTTTTATATATTTAATAATATTATTATTATATTTTCCTAATTATTTATAAATAAATATATGATAAAAAACTATTTTTTAAAAAAATTATTTTACA